>APFE031286245.1:72254-82262 GCA_000404065.3 Pinus taeda | reverse complement strand
CAATTTCGCTCTTCTACTATCAACATTCAAAATAGTCCTGATGATGGATCCCTGTTGGGATTTGAAACGTTGACGGAAAAATGGTTTTTACTGTGGGTTCTCCGGTTACTAAGTTCTAAGATATCTAGATTGTTTCCTTGTAAATTCTGGAGGGTACTTTAAATCTCGAAGAAAAATCACTATGTCTTTATACCAATCTGAAAGTAGGAATTTCTCATCAATGGAATAGGATCTTAACTGGAAGAAGGTTCTTGTAGATTCTTCTCACTTGAACTCGAAGAAGGTTCTTGTGGATTCTTCTCACTTGAACTGGAAGAAGGTTCTTGTGGATTCTTCTCACTTGAACTCGAACAAGGTTCTTGTGGATTCTTCTCACTTGAACTCTTAAAAATGGTATTAATACCAAGAACCTTACAATTTGATTCAACCAAAAGTTTAGTTAAACCTTGTCCTTTTACTAATTTGGTATGTCTGATGTCTAGATCAAATTCAAGTATCTTTGCAATCCATATTCCGGTTTTCCATCTATATCAGGTTGTGTCAAAATTATTTTTACTTTATGGTTTGGAACATAAGCAATGATAGGAGAATGTAGGACATCGATTCTAAATTCTTTCAAGGCTTGTACAAGGGCATAGGCTTGTTTTTATATGATGTCATATCTTAATTCAGCATCTCTTATCACCTTGCTGAAAAAGGAAATGGGTTACTCATATCCATCATCATTTTTTTATAGTAAAATGGCAACTAAAGTAGTGTCGGAGGCAAAGGAAAAAGATACTAAAGGTTTTTGAGTAGTCTGGACTAGCTAGTATTGGGGCTTCTAAAATAGCCTTCTTAATCTGTGAAAATGAATATCTAGCATGTATTGTCCATTTGAATTCATGATCCTTTTTAAGCATATTAGTAATATCCTACACTATCTCAGCATAATTAGGTATAAATCTTCTCAAGAAATTTATTTTTCCTAGAAATTCTTGAATTTCCTTTTTTTTTTAGGTAAATTAATTACCTCAATTTTTTAGAGTCTTTTTGGATCAATAACAACTCCTTTGATATTATGTGTCCCAATAGCTTCCCTTCTTTCATTGCAAACAACGATTTTTTGGGATTAAGTGAAATCCCATATTTCATGCGCCTTTCAAAAACTTTCCTCAAGGGCTTCAAATGTTTCTCATTAGAATTAGAAAATACAGTTAAATGATCCAGATAAATGAAAATAAATTTATTTATCTTACCAATAAATGCAAGATCCTTTGCTCTTTGAAATGTTTCTCCAACATTGATTAGACCAAATGGCATTCTATCATACATAAATGTAACCCAAGGAGTTGTAAATGTTGTCTTTTCTCAATCTCCTAGACTAACCAAAATCTAATTATATCTAGAAAAGCCATCTAACATTGAAATTCTACTTGAACCTGAGAGTTTTTGAAGTAACTGATCCATCTTTGGTCATGTATAATTATCTTTTAAAGATAGTTTGTTTATATTTCTAAAGTTGACACATACTCTTATTTCACCATTTTTCTTCCTGACAGGTACTAGGTTAGCTATCCATTTAGAATATCTTAAGGGAACAATTATTTTTGCATCCAATAGTTTTTTAATTTCTCTTTCAATAATTGGAAGCAAGATTTGATTTATTCTTCATAAATTTTGTTGAAAAGGTTTAGCTTTAGGTTTGAGAGAAATTTTATGTTGAATAATAACTATGGCATAGGTTTTCAACTCATCATATGACCATGAAAATCCTTCTTTATAATGTTTGAAAAGATTGACATATTGGTCTTTAATTTCTTAGGCAATGATGCTGAAATTTTAACATTTCTAATTTCTTCATAAGTTCCAATATTACAATCCTGAACATCCTCTTGTTGTGAATTTAATAATGAGGGTTTTGAGACATCATTATAATCAAAGAGTTTTGCAAGGTGAACCAATTCTTTTGGAATGTAATTATTATATAATTGAATGATATTGTGATATTCTATTTTTTGTTTTAACTTTAAGTTCTGATTGTCTTCATTTGATTTACTTACATCGATTTGTTATTATTCGAGATGCAAAGCTGAGAATTCATCTATTTCTTGTAAAAAGGTTTTTAAGTGTTTATCATCTTCGAAGACATGTCAGTGTTTAAGGTTATCAAGAATGGAGGGTTTGTATTTCACTTCAATCTGGTAATGCAATTGCATAAGATCAGGGATTTTAATAGAACTGGCAAAATTTTCCAAGGCATCAGCATGAATGTCTTCTCTTGGGATTGATGTGATATTAAAAACTTGAAAGTAACTTTGTACACAATCCCAAACTTCATTCATGTAAGGTCTAAGACTGTGGTGCTTAGTTTGACAAATTTTTCTAATTTGTTTTACAATTAACTCTGAATCACCAAATACAATCAAATTTTGAACCTTTAGGCTTTTAGCTAACTCCAATCCTAAAAGTAAGGCTTCATATTCTGCTACATTGTTTGTAACATCAAAGTCTAATTTAAAGGATTGAGTTATGTTTTTATTATGAGGAGAAATGAGTACAATTCCAGCCCCAACTCCATCTTTGGAAAATGCTCCATCATAGTACATTTTCCAAATATCAGTATTTAAAATTGGAGGGGTGTTAAAACCTTCTTGAGTATTGATTTGAGAATTTGAAAGATCATTATCAGTTAAAGTAAAGCATCCAAAATCTTGATCAATCGCATAAATTGGATGATTGTTGGCTTGATTTTCCTTACAAAATGTGTTAATAAATATGACCACTCTAAATAACCTTCAATGTTCACCTCCATAAACTGGGATTGTAGCAAAATACATGTCCATTTGTAAACTCCCTCCCAATTTTGCACAACAATATCTAGTCAATAACATTCCAAATTTGGGTGGAATATATGTGACCATTATATCCAAGACTATACTCTTGATAGGGATTTGAGTGAGTGTTACAACTAAATCCTTAATTAATCTTAAGCAAGGTACTTTCTTAGAATCAAAAGTATACAGATCATGATATGGTCTAGTGAATTTTAATTGAAGTTGATCCATGATTACTTTAGGCATTAAATTATGAGTAGCCCCATAATCTAACATGAAATTATATAAAAGGTAATCATGAATTTTCAAAGTGACATAGAAAGGAGGAACACTTTCATCAATCATATCAGATCTAGGACCAAAAACTACTTGAGTTTTTTCATCTTGTAAACTTATGACATCTTCTTCTACATCAATACTTAAATATTAAATCCATTTTGAAACTCGATTTTTATAACCTGGATTTTTAGAGAGTTCAAATAATGGAATTGTAATTTTAACTCTTTCTAATTCTTTTTCAACATTAAAAATTGTTGGAGTATTTTTTTCAAGAATATTTTGTTCTCGTAATTGATTATGTGTTTCACTTGATGATCTTAGTGTTTCAAAAGTCTTAACTTGAGATTCATCAAAGGTTACCTTTTTGGTTGGTCTACTAGGTCACGGTCTATGCCTTAAATCATATCTTCTGTTTAACTTAGCAATGAGAAACTCAGAAAAATCTTGATATTTAGAAATTTGAGAACTTTCTTGATTTTGGGTAGAGACTTGATCAATGATTTATTGGAATAATTTCATTATGGGATGAGGAATATTCAAACTGATTGATATCATTTGTAACAACATGAATGGTTTCTTCAAGGTAGTAATTATCAATCAATAAGGGAGGTTGGATTTACTGGTCATTATTTGGTCTTTGCAAAATTTTAGGTTGAAAATGTCTTCTATATTGAACTTGTGGTCTATTTGCAACTAGTTGAATAACTCTAGGTTGGTATTCCATATTAGAGATTCTATTAGAGAGATTTCGAAGGAGAGAAGTTACTTCATCTATTCTAGTTCCTTCATCTTTAGTTTTTGATGATGATGGACCCTCTTCTCAAGATTTCATCATCTTTTTATCCTTTTCAACTTTGGCTCTCAATTTACTAGATGTTGATCTATTAGCTTCAACTTCAATTGCATTGATCTCCATCTCTTCTAAAGTTTCAGACTTCCTTTCTCTAAGCATAATAGTAAAATCATATTCAAATGCCTTATAAAATCTAACTTTGGTAGTAGTTATTGGAGGTTTACAATCTGGGGGCATTTTTTTATACAATTTATTAAATCTCTTGATGAAATCAGCAACAGGTTCATTTGGGTTTCTCTTCAAATATTCAAATTCAGTTAAATAGTAAACATCATATTTCTTAATTTCCCACTGATTCTTAAAAATGTTTAATAATTCAACCCAGGAATTAATAGTATTTGGTTGTAATTGTCTAAACCAAATTCGAACATTTCCTTCTAACGACTGGACAAAGAGTCTAGTATAAACATCTTCATGCTCAATATTTAAATTATCAACAAAATTTAAAAATGCGGCTAGATGATATTCAACAGATGGGCCTGTTTCTCCATTGAATCTGGGTAAATTTTTCAAATATCCATCAAGAAAAGGATGGAGTTGAGTTGTGGGAGGAAGGACTAGTGTTGCACAACGAGCTGCTATAATTGGCCGAAAACCAACCATTGAATGTGGTGATGTAGGTGAAGATGAAGATGAAGATGAAGAAGAAGAAGAAGAAGAAGGATGGGAAGAAATTACTTGAGATGAATATGGATGATAGGAGGTGGAAGGAGGTTGTATGAATTGAGAAGGGATAACTAATTTTTGAACTTCTTGGATAGATTTTTCTTCTTCCTCAAAAGCAAAAGGATTGTTATAAATAGTAAAACCTTCCTCAAATTTGATAGAAGTAGATGGGTAAGTATGTATCATAAAAGAAATAAAATCAGTTGGTTTGAAATCAGGAAATTCAGACCCTAACTGAGCTTTTGTATTATGTGCCTGTGAAGTAGGAATAGAAAGGTGAATTGATTCAAATTTATGAACCGATAAAGTCAATTGAAGGTCAACTCCTTTAGATAATAGTTCTAACACTTTTGGTGGTAGATTTGATAATTTTGTAGGAATTGGGATAGGTTTAAAAGGATCAATTTGTCATACAGTTTCTGGTGAAAGAGATGCATGAAAAGAATAAGAGGATTCTAAACTGCGTCTAGAAGAGGCGATTCTTATTAACCTTTCAAGATCTGATAATGGAGAATGAAGCTGAGAGTTAGAATGAGACCTAGTGTTCTTGTGTGAATCCAATCTTACCCAATGGAGTTAATAGGCGAATTAATTTATCCAGCTAACTTCTTATCACATTTAAGAAGAAAGTTTTATTGTTGTCCCAGGGAAAAGAAACTTCAATTTTCATTCCTCGGCAATGGCGCCAATCTGATGTTGTAAGTTTGTAGATAGTTCTTGGCCAAGGAACTGTGTCAAATCATCTAAAATGTTGTTTAAATTTGGGTTTGGATGACCAATGATTTAAACTGTTAAACAGATGCAAATCCTAATTATTTTTTATATAATAAAAGGGTTGATTCTTCACCTTTAACAAATTTAAGCTTTAAAATGTTTATGAAAGATAGAAAATTAACATGATATATATGATTCTTTAAACATTCAAATAGATTAATTAACTTTTCATATATAGATGATGCATGTAAAATCATTTTACAGCCAAACAGGGCATATTTAAAGATAAAAGGAAGCAACAATTAAATTATGTAGAGGAATTAACTCAAATAGATAGTTTTGATTAATTAATCTCTTTAATTGATTATAACTTTGCAAGGGATTTCAGAAATATTGATATTCAATCATATCTTACCCAGGTTTCGTGTTAACTTTAAACATGTGTAGAAATAAGAAAAAATGAAAACATAATAAGAAACTAGAAAATTCATAAGAAAACACAAGTTGCTTCAAAATGAGTCCAGAATCCTTCTATTAATCTCAGAAACAATTCATAGAATTACAACCATGCTCAATGGCTTATCACAAGGGTTCAATCCTTCATACTTTCAATTACAATGTATTTATAGAGTTTCTTCTCAAAATATCTAGACTTAAAATCAAAATTTATTACAAAATATATTTTCCAAACTGATTTGGATTTATTACAAAAATAGAACTATAAAAGAGGAAATTTGAACTGATTTGACATCTTGCACAGAATTCGAGGACTATTTCTAGTGACTGGAGCTATAAAGTTGTTTCTATGTTTCATGTTCCTGGGAATCTGTTCTTTGTCCCTGAAAACTATGTATTCTGCTGCTGAAAATTTGTTCTCTCTCATTCAATGAGTTCACACAATTTGTCCCATCTTTCTTCATCAGGAATAGAAAACTTTAATAATTTTCTATATGATTCATCCACTTTAGTTTAATTCTCAAAAGTAAGCTTAGTTATGAACAGATGCTTGATATCATGCTAAATTAATAAATCATAGCTAAGACCTTCCATTAAATCCTTTCCAGTGATGGTTCCTTTGATTTTAGAAAATTTAGCTTTATCTATCATTATATCATGCAATCTCTGCTGATATTCTTCCAGTGGAATTAGTTTATCACCTATACCCTACAAACCTGGAAGTCCTTTTACATGTAATGAATTAAATTTTATGTGAAACTTTTTAATCTAGACTTCTAAATTATCACATTTATTCTCTAGTTGTAGCATTAAATTTCTTATAGTGTGTACCCTTCTCACCTCCAAGATAGCTTTAGTTATGTCTTCAATACCATATTCTTCAAGCTCTTATTTTGTCTTGGAATTCAGAAGCTTGATTATTTTTATAGCATCTCCTAGTTTGTGGTCGAGGCCTTCCTTTACTTTTGTCACTGCTTCCTTCGATTTCTGTAACAAATCTTCTTGTTCAAAAATAATCTCAATGGAAGGCCACAATTCAGTAATTGATTCAATAATATTAAGCCAAACATTTTCTTTGGCCTGAGTAATGGTCTGAGAAATTATAGATTCATTTGCATAAGTTGCTACTTGCTGAGTCAATTGATAACTTTTCTGCAACTCGATCAAGTATGCATTATGAGTGTTAATATTTTGTTCTTGGAGATTTTGAAGTAGAGTTTTTAATTTCTCAATCTCCTAATCCTTTAGTGTTAATTCCCCCACGGATTTTGATAAATCTATTGTTGCATCAGTGGACTATTTATCCACTGTAACAATTTTTGATATAGAAGTCCATGATGTTGAGGTACTTGTAATAGATGTTGTTGCTATGGGGATAGCTGCTAAAAAATCAAGCTATTGTTATTTTTCCTTTAACAGTGTCTCCATTTCAGCTTCCATATTTTGTATCTGGAGATTTTGTTCAATTATCATTTTGAAAATATTCTCTTTTTCTATTTCTAATTGACCAACTTCTTTGGCTTGTGGATGTTTTGTAGTAGGAATTTTTAGCTATTTCCTTAATGCTTGAATATCAGCATTATTATTCTTGATCATTTCTTCCACTGATTTAACATCATTAGGATCATATCCTAATTTTATTACCATTTCTTCCAATGATTTAGTTCTAGTAGCTTTGGCTAGGGATGACATTTTCTTCATCTTTTTTTTTGAATGAATAATATTTAGTGAAGCTTGTAGTTTGGAGGTTTCCATAGTTGAACTGGTCAAAGTATAATATATCATTTCTCCAACCTGCTTATGTAGGTCAATCTAATCAATGGTATGAATATGTTTGGTGTTAAAAGAAAAAATTGATGTCTTATAATCTTTTGCACCTCCATGGACTAGAACTTTGGGTTCCAAGAAAGCTAGCTGAAATTGTCCCTTTTCAGTATCGAGTGCAGACAGATGTCTGTGTTGGGTAGTAAAAGTATGTTTCATAATTCAAAATATGTGGTGGCCTTCAGTGCTTCATTCTTTCTTTTAATCTCTTTATACCTAGCAAAAATGTTCAGTTTTTCTGTACCTTGAGAAACAGATGATATAGGAGAATCTGTGTTGATTTATTCAATCCTTGGAAAGGTAGAAGTATGAGAACCTGTCAATATCATTGTTGCTTTCTCTTGTGAAATTTCTCCTTGAAAAGACTCCTCCTAAGTATTAGTTTTCATTCTTCTTTTTAACACTTGGAAGTTTGTCTTTTGAATTTCTAAAACTGAAGGATACAAACTTTCTCTTGGCCTCTTACTCTCTTTCACTTGAGGAATTGGAGTTTGTGAAGTTGTTTGAATATCAATTTGTTCCTCTGCCTCTTGTAATGTGTTCTCCTGCCAATCCCATTTATTTTCATATTCTTTTATTTCTAGCCTAGGTGTATGTGCATAAGGTGTTGTCTTTTGTTCGACTCTTAATTTAGAAATAATCCCCAAGGGATCATAAGACCAATTGAAGCTCAATTTGAACTTAATTTTTTTCAAGAAAAGATTTGCCTCCTTTGTTGTTGCTCTGGTGTTGACAATAAATGGTCCAATCTGTTCTTTTAGTTTAAACTGAAATTTCTTCTTGTTGGATACAAAATTTATATCATCCATGTTCATCATTTTTTTGATATATTCCAATGCAAAAATTTTGATTGGTACAAATTTTGGAAACCTATAAGGAGGAAGCTCACATCCATAGATCCTGATTTCTATGTAACTATGATAGAGATACTAGTCTCCAATCTTAGTTTTCTCAGAGAGGTGAATAATTATTTTTATTTCAAGTGAAATTCTGGGTATAATATCATTGTTTAGAAGACACAATGTTGTATGTAAAAACTGGTTTACATAAACACTAAAAGAGTACTCCTTTGTTTTCTTTCTTACCAATGAATAACAGACTAAGGATTCCCCTGTGCATGTAATTTTTGTAGTGGAAATTTAAATCTACCTTCTTGGAAAAATAGAAATAAATACACAATTACTGATTGATGCTTAAATGCACCTTTAGTAGAAAAATTCAGAAATTGATCATTAATGCTCTCTACTAGAAATTGACTATAGTTGAAAATGAGTGATGGTTTATCACCTGCTGAAAATACTAATAAAAATGTTAGAATTACCTCATATACCCACTGATCACTAGGGTAACCTAATAGACATGAAACCATAGAGATGATTTGCCTAGATATTTCTGGAAATATTGAAGAATAGTAGGGTGGATTGGTTCTTGGTAACTCATAATTCTTAGGTAAAAATGATTCAAAGATCTTGGCTCTTTGAGGGAATGTGAGTTTCTGATATATCTCCATGAGAGAATATACAGAAAAAGGATGCCGAGGGGTTGTAGGTTTAACTTGAAGGATTTGACATATTGATTCAGGAGTGACAATAAACAAGACTTCATTATTTTGGGAAATTCTGGCCCTCTGACTGGGTAAATACCTTAAATGACACTAGGTGAAAAATTCTGGGAAGGAATGGGTCAAAGGAAAGACAAATTGGGGTAGGAAGGATTCCCATATGTTCAATTCATCACTATCATCTAAAAACTTCTAATTTGCCTAGTTGTGGAGTTCATAAAGATCAAACTCACACTGGGTTTCAGAGATTTTGTACTGCTTTTCAACCAAGGGAAATTCATCTAAATTCACTATAGGGGACAACATTGGGCTTTCTACCACTAATTTGGACTTTCCTTTGGATGAGGACATGTTGAATTATGAATTTGTAGATAGGTGTATTGAATTATCGGGAACTGGTGGTCACTAGTGTAGCAAGTGCTTAGCAGCAGATATAATCTTAATGATATCAACGTTGCTGCAAGAAAATGGGAGAAGGGGAGTTTGAAGGGCAGCAAGATGTTTTATAAGGTAGTTAAACGAATTAACCATTTTGGCACGTCTAATTAATGTACTTAGACGTTGGCAAGAAAGATTTATTCGTTATAACAGTTAATAAGTTGTAGGTGGAGAAATTTATTAATGTAACTGTAATATGATATGAACGAATGAGGGAATGACATGTGGTGAGGTGTGAGGAGGTATGAAAGCGACGGCAGAAGTGGAGTGTGTTATCATAAAATCATGTACTAAGGCTGCTAATCAGTAAGACCTTATGTAACTGTTTCAGACCAGGCTTTTAGCTAGGGATTAGCCTCCCTAACCTGAGAGGGCTCTCTCAAAACAAACTACTGATTTAT
>APFE031286245.1:51174-71637 GCA_000404065.3 Pinus taeda | reverse complement strand
AACCACAAACATCTTGAGCATTTTAACAAAGTATGAATCTTGGGAAGAATAAATAGTCTTTCTATTACTGTAAAAAAACTTTATACACAGGCCAATATAACTCTGTTTTTTGCACAAATATCCAACCTTGATTACATAGAAGATTCAGCTATATATAACAACACAACTCTAACTACTTGGAACTTCCTCCTCCAGCATGAGGGGAGCTCGATGACTATCACTAATGACCCTTATCTGTTTTTAACAAACTTATTTAATAAAACAACCATTAACAGAAGTTCTAAAGAGTTCTAATCTAATTATAACTCTAATTCTATCTCCTTCGTAGAAAGATTCCTCCTTGCAGCTTTGACACCTGGTTTCCTTTGCATTTGGCTGAGATGGCATGAGATAAGCAATTAATGTTCCACATTTGCTTTGGATGCTGAAGACTTTGATCCGCTCCACGTTGGCTGATAATATCCCTAAACTTTCGGTTCTGGTCCTCATCACCGAGTATGCAACAGCATGTTTGAAGCCTTTAATAACCCAAGGTATGGAACGCTGTCATGTTTCTGATGTGCTGTATGCTGGATTGATGGACAGGTGTCTCTCTTTTCAAAAACTCCCGCTTGTATTTCAAACTGGTTGACTGATATTGGCTATTTAGCTTCAGCAGTTTCGTAGCGCGCTACGAAACTGCTGAGCTCTAGTCATCACCTTCAGCACTGGGTAATTCCAAAAACACAGTTTCAACCCATACCTTGTTAAAGAAACAGAAGGTAGCCCAGAGAAGCCTGCAAACACATTTGAATAAGATTTAGTGAGATAAACAAAGTTTGCAATTGGAAGTAATGCTGCCATTCTTTGTCCTTTCTTTAACAACGCCTGTAAGTCCATTCTCTGGAGGGTCAATACTGCTCTGGATTCTCTCCACACGAATGCTAGAAAACCTTTCCGAGACACAACCAAATCCCCTGGCTTCTGCAACTTCTGTTCTAAATACTTGGACTGTTGAAAATCACTCATAGCATCAGTCCGATAATCCTTCCAAACTTGCTTGGCATTCTGCATATGGTCATCTTTTGGGCGCTTACAATCACACTTCAGGCATGTCATATTTCTACTAAAATTTATGAAATCACACACTGGACAATACCACTCCCCTGTATTTAGTGGCCTTTTAGGACGTGTCTTGTAACATTGTATGCATGTTGTATTCCTGGAAAAGATTATTATATTGCACCTTGGACAAAGCCAATCCCCTTTTTTCATTTCAACATCAGTAATACCTGGTCTCTTCATCAGCAGAAGCAGCGATTGCTTCATTCTTGGAAGAGGCTGCTTGGCCATAGGATTTGGAAGAATTGGATCAAGTGGAGTTGCACTGAACTCAACTACCTCTTTGAGCAACTTACGAACAGATACTTTAACAGTTTTTTTTTTTTTTTTATATGTAACTTGTTCTCAGCAGAACCCACCAGAGGATCAAGCCCATATGTAAGCAGAAATCGCATTACATCAACAGTGCTGGCACTTTCCTCTTGGAGGGCTTTAATGTATGCCCTGTCACAGGAGCCTCTTAGATTGCATGCGCTACATACATCTCCTTCATCCAGGTTCACATATGCCCTCAAACGCTTCCCTGAATTAACCACTTTTCTGTCAGTACTGGGACATCTGAAAATTGTCCATAGCATCAGTCTGATAATCATTCAAACCTTGCCTGGAATTACGTGTATGCTCATCCTTTGGACGCTTACAATCACACTTGATTTGCTTGCACCTTTACTGTCGTTCTCAGATTGGGTATCATTAGCAAACTTGTTTTCTTTTTCTGCTTCCGTCTTCTTCGCTGCCTTTCGGTCTCTTTGGCCTTCCTGCTATTCACAGGTCCATTCTCAGAAATATGATTCACCTCACTCTCACCATTTGAAACGTCGTGCTGATGACCCTTCAAAGATCCATTTTCCTCAACAGTTCCATTGGCCAGAGCACCAGCCATTTTACTTACTCTCTTGATACGAAAAAGGAAAAGAAAGAATTATATGATGATGCAAACAAGAGCGCCAGGCCCCGCAGAACCGTCAAAACCCTAACAACGAATAATGTTCCGGCTATCCATTGAAAACAATCTCTTTTTGCAGCCCTAACCAGACAGCCAAACATTCTTAGACACAAAGCGTCAAAGATATAACTGAAAATAGGAAAACTTTGTATAAAAGACAGATCTAGTAGACCCCGTCTGTTGAAATAGGGATGAGCTAAAGCACCCTTGGCACTTATCCGCTGTCGATTTTTATATCGCATCATAGGCAACAGAAACTCCCAACCAATGCCACCGTCTAGATCTATGAGGTCAAATCCACGACGAGGCTCTGGACTTGCCCGTGGTTCTACTGACTCTCTCCACGCAACCATGTTATATCTACACCTTTTAAGCTGGCAGTTGAATTGGATAAGGTTACTATCATTGCGCAACGATGGGAATGCCATCTGTAGAAAGATAAGACCTGCACTTGGATCCAAGAGAAACTCCTTAGGAACATAATTGATGCCAACTCGTAAGTCCGCAGTAACACCAAGGTCAATGATCTTGAAAGCGCGAGACTTTAGAGAAAATATAATGTTCTGGGGTTTAATGTCCCTGTGAACAATTCCTGTAGAATGCAGTCCATCGAGGGTAAACAGAATTTGCAGCATGATAGTTTGAATTATTCTATTTTCCCTTTCTATTCCTTCTGGCAACTTTTCAACTCTAATAAAAAGTTCAGGGTTCATCAGAAGAAGTTCAATAGACTCTCTAAGTTCCCTTATTTAATCCGCCAATCCTCCCACGGCAGAGTAACTCACATTGCCAGGGTCTTCATAAAGCATATTGTATACAACAGGATCCACCTCACGAGGCAGAGCACGCATTATTATAAGCGTTTTCATATCTAGAACAACTCGTGTACCTGCCCGGCTCTGAATTCTGAGCTCTATCAGAGTCACTTTCACTATAGACAGCCTTTCTAAGATATTCATCATTCAGTGAAGGTAATAAACAGCATTTAAACAAATTTAATTCATTGTTCCAACTTTCACTCTGTTGTTGGAGTTCCTTTGCAGAAACAGAAAAGGCTCCATTCTCAAGCCTGAATAATATTTTTGATTCTGATATGCTAATATCTCTTATTTGAAAATGATTATTCAACTTGTTTTCATTGGTGGATTTGGAAACCTCATTTGCATTTTGAGAACTGGGCAACAAACTCAAATCTGGACTACCATTGTTCAAAAAGCCATTGTCCATCTTAAAACTGTTATGTCAGCAACTGCAAATAAGTGATTAATATTTCTAGCAAAAGCCCCAGTCAGGTTATGCAATTCGATTAATGTCTCAAGATGTTTAGTCTTAATTCCAATGCTTCTTAATGTTTCACCAGCTGATAAATCCGATAAACCTGCTCCAGTAGATTGGAAAGCCTCCTAGCCTTTTCAGGTGCATCCATTAACCGCAAAGTTGCCATATCAAGTCTAGGTGAACCTGCTTTGGATAGTTCTTCACTCCCACTAACATCTATGCCAGAAGCATTGGCTTGACTAACATTTGCATGAACACTAGAAATCTGCAGTGTGTTGTTTAATCTTGCTAAAGTAGCACACAGAGATGCTTCAAAAACAGATGAACGGCTGCTTAGACCATTAGCAACAGTAAGAAGCTGTAAATCTCCTTGCACTATTGACCATTTCTCTTCATCTGAAACCATGTCTAGTAAGTTTCCACCATGCAGTCCTTCCTTTTTGTCTGATCTTGTTTATAACTCTCATATGGTGAATAAAAAGCCCTCAAAGTATTTACCATAAGTCCTTTGCTATGCAATCACATCCAGATGAAAATTCCACCAGCTTCCTTGCAGCATTCTCACTTTTGAGACTTCATCTCCATTGATTGCTACTAAATCTTCTTTTCTTGCGAGGAATCTACAAACCCCTCCCAGAAATACTTGTGACTCCAGATCATAATTGAAATCTTTTCAGTGATAACAGTGGCTCCACTTGGGATAGTGTGCCCTTGTGGTACACTAAGAACTCACGGGTCCAGTGCCTTATCCATTTGTGACAAACAGAAATTTGCTTGACAAGCATGACTGTAGGAGAAAGAAAGCTACATCTACTGAAAAATGCTCAATTGACCTTGAGCTTATTTGTATTTACCTACCTACCTACCCTAACAATTTCAACTTCTTTCTGCTCAATCAATATGAAATTTCCAATGTAGCCAATCCTCTGTTTTATCTGATATCTGATTTCTTTGACTGCATCGAAATTCAGAGCCAATAGGATGGTGTGATGACCGCTGCCACTGAAATTGTCTCTGATCTTTATAAGTAAACTAAAGCACTGGAGAGTAAAAATCTTCCATTTAATCATCTATAGGATCCCAGAATACATGATCAACTTGATTTTTCTTGTAACTTTCCGGTTGTGCAAACTGATCTTCAACAACAGTGTACAATTCCTCAATCGTGAAAGAGAAAGGGACCAGCACTCTCCCCTTGTGTTCTGTCACAGAAAGCTTCTGAAAATAATGATCATGATTATGAAAACTATATGCCTGGATTTGACCTTCTAAACCTTCAATTTCTTTCTCAATGTCCTCAGCAACTTCATCTAAAAATCTCATCTTATCCTCTTCTTTACAGTCAAAAGACTTTAGATACGAGGACAAGGACAAAGAAAAATTTTCACCTATTTCTTCATTAATATGATCATCATTCCATTGTTTGAAACCTTGAACTGAAGGAGAGTTTGCCACCACATCTGATCTATCCATCCATTCATCCACAAACATATACCAAAAGTCTTCAAATGACTTAATGGCTTTGGTAGGAAAACTTTCAATCCACCGTTTACACTTCCCTTGAAATGAATCATAGAACAACATGATGCAAACATCCTCATGTTTAACTCTAAGAAGCTTAATAAAATCAAAGAAATCTGATATATGCTTCATAGTTAAACTCAAATCTTCTCCGTTGAATTTTGGACCATTCCTTAGAAAATATGCATCCTTGGGAAAACGATTTGGGAAACCATGAATTCCTGAAAAAACTATGCATGCATACCTTGAAATAAGAATGGTAGCATCTAGGTCCTTCATAACTCCAGTGGAATCACCATGAATCTATGAATTTTGAATTCTTCAACAATGGAGTTGCCAAGGTATATTTGCAGCCTCGAAAACCTTTCTGAGCTCCTGCTACCTTCAGAAGTTCAGCAACATACTTTTTCGGGAATGAGTAATCTTCAGACTCCCGGCAGACGCACCAAAATGTTATCATAAAATCATGTACTAAGGCTGCTAATCAGTAAGACCTTATGTAACTGTTTCAGACCAGGATTTTAGCTAGGGATTAGCCTCCCTAACCTGAGAGGGCTCTCTCAAAACAAACTACTGATTTATCTTTAGACACAAAGAGGGCTAACTCTTGAAATGAAAATTTAGTAAACATGCTGGTTGGACAGACAACATAACATCTCTTCCATTGGGCTTATGGAGTTAAACATCTTTCAATAAACTATTAACTATTCATTCATAGAAGCCAAGGCATGTAATGTTTAAACATTCAAGACATTCATCAAATAACCATCAACTCGTAAGTACACACAGGAAGTCTAAGCACTAGGTGAATTCAGAGTGATTGTGTACTTAAAGAGCTGTAAAACATAAAGGACAAGAACTTCAACTTATAAGTATACACAGGAAGTCTGAGCACTAGGTGAATTCAGAGTGATTGCATACTTATAAAGCTGTAAAACTTACATTTGGTAAGACAAAACCACAAACATCTTGAGCATTTTAACAAAGTATGAATCTTGGGAAGAATAAAACAGTCTTTCTATTACTGTAAAAAAACTTTATACACAGGCCAATATGACTCTGTTTTTTGCACAAATATCCAACCTTGATTACATAGAAGATTCAGCTATATATAACAACACAACTCTAACTACTTGGAACTTCCTCCTCCAGCATGAGGGGAGCTCGATGACTATCACTAATGACCCTTATCTGTTTTTAACAAACTTATTTAATAAAACAACCATTAACAGAAGTTCTAAAGAGTTCTAATCTAATTATAACTCTAATTCTATCTCCTTCGTAGAAAGATTCCTCCTTGCAGCTTTGACACCTGGTTTCCTTTGCATTTGGCTGAGATGGCATGAGATAAGCAATTAATGTTCCACATTTGCTTTGGATGCTGAAGACTTTGATCCGCTCCACGTTGGCTGATAATATCCCTAAACTTTCAGTTCTGGTCCTCATCACCGAGTATGCAACAGCATGTTTGAAGCCTTTAATAACCCAAGGTATGGAACGCTGTCATGTTTCTGATGTGCTGTATGCTGGATTGATGGACAGGTGTCTCTCTTTTCAAAAACTCCCGCTTGTATTTCAAACTGGTTGACTGATATTGGCTATTTAGCTTCAGCAGTTTCGTAGCGCGCTACGAAACTGTTGAGCTCTAGTCATCACCTTCAGCACTGGGTAATTCCAAAAACACAGTTTCAACCCATACCTTGTTAAAGAAACAGAAGGTAGCCCAGAGAAGCCTGCAAACACATTTGAATAAGATTTAGTGAGATAAACAAAGTTTGCAATTGGAAGTAATGCTGCCATTCTTTGTCCTTTCTTTAACAACGCCTGTAAGTCCATTCTCTGGAGGGTCAATACTGCTCTGGATTCTCTCCACACGAATGCTAGAAAACCTTTCCGAGACACAACCAAATCCCCTGGCTTCTGCAACTTCTGTTCTAAATACTTGGACTGTTGAAAATCACTCATAGCATCAGTCCGATAATCCTTCCAAACTTGCTTGGCATTCTGCATATGGTCATCTTTTGGGCGCTTACAATCACACTTCAGGCATGTCATATTTCTACTAAAATTTATGAAATCACACACTGGACAATACCACTCCCCTGTATTTAGTGGCCTTTTAGGACGTGTCTTGTAACATTGTATGCATGTTGTATTCCTGGAAAAGATTATTATATTGCACCTTGGACAAAGCCAATCCCCTTTTTTCATTTCAACATCAGTAATACCTGGTCTCTTCATCAGCAGAAGCAGCGATTGCTTCATTCTTGGAAGAGGCTGCTTGGCCATAGGATTTGGAAGAATTGGATCAAGTGGAGTTGCACTGAACTCAACTACCTCTTTGAGCAACTTACGAACAGATACTTTAACAGTTTTTTTTTTTTTTTTATATGTAACTTGTTCTCAGCAGAACCCACCAGAGGATCAAGCCCATATGTAAGCAGAAATCGCATTACATCAACAGTGCTGGCACTTTCCTCTTGGCGGGCTTTAATGTATGCCCTGTCACAGGAGCCTCTTAGATTGCATGCGCTACATACATCTCCTTCATCCAGGTTCACATATGCCCTCAAACGCTTCCCTGAATTAACCACTTTTCTGTCAGTACTGGGACATCTGAAAATTGTCCATAGCATCAGTCTGATAATCATTCAGACCTTGCCTGGAATTACGTGTATGCTCATCCTTTGGACGCTTACAATCACACTTGATTTGCTTGCACCTTTACTGTCGTTCTCAGATTGGGTATCATTAGCAAACTTGTTTTCTTTTTCTGCTTCCGTCTTCTTCGCCGCCTTTCGGTCTCTTTGGCCTTCCTGCTATTCACAGGTCCATTCTCAGAAATATGATTCACCTCACTCTCACCATTTGAAACGCCGTGCTGATGACCCTTCAAAGATCCATTTTCCTCAACAGTTCCATTGGCCAGAGCACCAGCCATTTTACTTACTCTCTTGATACGAAAAAGGAAAAGCAAGAATTATATGATGATGCAAACAAGAGCGCCAGGCCCCGCAGAACCGTCAAAACCCTAACAACGAATAATGTTCCGGCTATCCATTGAAAACAATCTCTTTTTGCAGCCCTAACCAGACAGCCAAACATTCTTAGACACAAAGCGTCAGAGATATAACTGAAAATAGGAAAACTCTGTATAAAAGACAGATCTAGTAGACCCCGTCTGTTGAAATAGGGATGAGCTAAAGCACCCTTGGCACTTATCCGCTGTCGATTTTTATATCGCATCATAGGCAACAGAAACTCCCAACCAATGCCACCGTCTAGATCTATGAGGTCAAATCCACGACGAGGCTCTAGACTTGCCCGTGGTTCTACTGACTCTCTCCACGCAACCATGTTATATCTACACCTTTTAAGCTGGCAGTTGAATTGGATAAGGTTACTATCATTGCACAACGATGGGAATGCCATCTGTAGAAAGATAAGACCTGCACTTGGATCCAAGAGAAACTCCTTAGGAACATAATTGATGCCAACTCGTAAGTCCGCAGTAACACCAAGGTCAATGATCTTGAAAGCGCGAGACTTTAGAGAAAATATAATGTTCTGGGGTTTAATGTCCCTGTGAACAATTCCTGTAGAATGCGGTCCATCGAGGGTAAACAGAATTTGCAGCATGATAGTTTGAATTATTCTATTTTCCCTTTCTATTCCTTCTGGCAACTTTTCAACTCTAATAAAAAGTTCAGGGTTCATCAGAAGAAGTTCAATAGACTCTCTAAGTTCCCTTATTTAATCCGCCAATCCTCCCACGGCAGAGTAACTCACATTGCCAGGGTCTTCATAAAGCATATTGTATACAACAGGATCCACCTCACGAGGCAGAGCACGCATTATTGTAAGCGTTTTCATATCTAGAACAACTCGTGTACCTGCCCGGCTCTGAATTCTGAGCTCTATCAGAGTCACTTTCACTATAGACAGCCTTTCTAAGATATTCATCATTCAGTGAAGGTAATAAACAGCATTTAAACAAATTTAATTCACTGTTCCAACTTTCACTCTGTTGTTGGAGTTCCTTTGCAGAAACAGAAAAGGCTCCATTCTCAAGCCTGAATAATATTTTTGATTCTGATATGCTAATATCTCTTATTTGAAAATGATTATTCAACTTGTTTTCATTGGTGGATTTGGAAACCTCATTTGCGTTTTGAGAAATGGGCAACAAACTCAAATATGGACTACCATTGTTCAAAAAGCCATTGTCCATCTTAAAACTGTTATGTCAGCAACTGCAAATAAGTGATTAATATTTCTAGCAAAAGCCCCAGTCAGGTTATGCAATTCGATTAATGTCTCAAGATGTTTAGTCTTAATTCCAATGCTTCTTAATGTTTCACCAGCTGATAAATCCGATAAACCTGCTCTAGTAGATTGGAAAGCCTCCTAGCCTTTTCAGGTGCATCCATTAACCGCAAAGCTGCCATATCAAGTCTAGGTGAACCTGCTTTGGATAGTTCTTCACTCCCACTAACATCTATGCCAGAAGCATTGGCTTGACTAACATTTGCATGAACACTAGAAATCTGCAGTGTGTTGTTTAATCTTGCTAAAGTAGCACGCAGAGATGCTTCAAAAACAGATGAACGGCTGCTTAGACCATTAGCAACAGTAAGAAGCTGTAAAGCTCCTTGCACTATTGACCATTTCTCTTCATCTGAAACCATGTCTAGTAAGTTTCCACCATGCAGTCCTTCCTTTTTTTCTGATCCTGTTTATAACTCTCATATGGTGAATAAAAAGCCCTCAAAGTATTTACCCTAAGTCCTTTGCTATGCAATCACATCCAGATGAAAATTCCACCAGCTTCCTTGCAGCATTCTCACTTTTGAGACTTCATCTCCATTGATTGCTACTGAATCTTCTTTTCTTGCGAGGAATCTACAAACCCCTCCCGGAAATACTTGTGACTCTAGATCATAATTGAAATCTTTTCAGTGATAACAGAGTGGGTGAGAGAGCAGTTTTCAAGGGGGGTAGGTTGTTTGGGGGGGGTGAGCGAGTGGGGAGCAAAATGGCTGTGGAGTGGTCACATAGCCACAGGCAGAATTTACAAAACAACTTTTCGGACCCCCCACCTTTGTTAAATGTCGATAACGCGAGGGGCTTCGAAGTTCATCCCCGATTGTTGATCCGAGCAAGGGTAATCTCTGCCTTTTGTTCTCACTCGGGCTTTATCGCAAGCCAACAAAGATGTCAAATCAATTCACTTTATTAACAATATATTAATTAATCATTGATTAATTAACATAATAAATATTTAAACAATAATACAAATATAATGCGGGCGCATATAACAATGCGCCTATACTTTGAGATTTTATTTTATTTTTCTCATATATTACATATTTCTTTTCTTTTTTTCTTTTTTTCTTTTTTTCCTTTTTTTAAATCCCATTTTATTTGTTTTTTTTTTCTATTTTTCCTTCTTTTTGTATTTTATGTTTGTTTTTTTATTTCTCTTTTCTTTTTGTATTTTCTTTTCTATATTTTCTATTTTTTTCTATTTTTCAACATAAATGAAATTAAAAACATAACATGGTGAATAAAAGTTACAACGTGAGTATTAGTGAGGAAGGAACAGATGTGGAAGAACAACTCGGCACAGAGGATCCATTGCACACCATCATCCAAATTGTTAGCACTCTGTAATTTCCTTTGGTTGTTGGAAGGAAACCCAGAGGTAACCACAAACCACTTGCAAAATTGGAAACTAGACCTTCCAACCCCATAGAGGGCCTTGTATTTCAACTCAACTACTAAAGACTGGCTTCAATGAATAAAAGTGGCTAGACCTTTAGCAAATATTAGAGTTTGTAGATGTGGTGGCAAGTCAAAGAAAAACCCATTGGGTATGGAGTTAGTAAAAATTTTGATCAATGACATGGTGGATGCTCAACTAATTGGGAAAAGTTGTTCAGAGGAAAGATAGAAACACTTACATTTGCCAATTAATAGTTGTAGATGTGAGAAGAATAAAGAAATTAGATAACCATCTCAAGGCATCAAACAATGGATGAATCTTAAAATGATTATGGCAGAAAAAAATGTATGGAATGTTTAAATGATTGCAACAGATCAGCAACATTAACTATATGAATTATTAAACAAGTTTTTCATTTAAACATCATAGCAATAAATATAACAAATAAAATAGGAAACACTCACATAAGAGGGCTGAATCACATGAATCTTTAAAGAGATTTAACTAGGTACTTCCGATCCACCAATTTCATTAAAACTCAAAAACAAAAAACAAAAAAAAATTACAATATGCATAGTGTAATTTTCTCTCCAATATGACCAACCTCTTGCTCAATTACATTTACATCATAAATATACAAGCATCAGTCAATTCTAACCTCTAGGGGTCGAATTCCTCATTTGGATTATTGTTTCTAATTTCTTCAAGGAAAATAGAACTGATTGCTAGAGTCTAGGAACTACACAGCTATATCTTTTTTAAGCACTTTACGTTGACTTCTCAGCCTCAAAATGATTTCATGAGTTACTAATTGATTTATTACAATTACTAACACTTAAAAAAACAAATTATATGATGTTTTTACCAAGATAAGTCGGTCAAAAAAAACTCTATCTTGAACTTCTTCAAAAATGAAGAAGCACAGCGCTTGATGGTTTAGATGTTTCCAACCAGTTCCTGAGCTACTTGATGGCTCCAACACCTGTAAATAAACCTGCATATGGACACCTTCCCCTTCATCAAGTTTTCTTACCATACAACACCTCAAAATCTAATAAATCTTCATGTAGGAAAAAAACGCAGCGCCATCTTCTTCTTATGGTTTAAGTTGTGAGGATTTTTGTATACAATATGCACGCATTGATGATGATACTAACACTCAAATGACCTTATCATATACCCCTTTCAAGCTTCCCTTCCTCAAAAATGCCAAGTGTCCACCTTCACACCCAAAAATGTAGCAGAGAAGGATAGTGATTGATATTTTTTTAATATCTCCTAAATGGTAAGCCGGATTGAGCTGATATTTTGATAAAAAAGTTAATATCATCATAACCCTTCTCCACAAAAACATTGAGCCAAATATGACACACAGATTTCGATAAAATATTAAAATGGTTGTAGATGACGGTGGCCTGTTTCTCGGAAACCATGACGTGTTTTGACTTGAAATTAAGTGGGCTTATTCATCTCACCTCCATGCATCTACTATAAAAAAAAAAAAAATATGGAAAACGGGTATGTAACACACCTCCCTTGAATGTAAACCCTTTTTAAGCTAATCTAAGAAACACTAGGTCTAATGTGTAACAAGAAAGCTAAATACTTTATGAAATAAATAAAATAATTAATCACTTTGAAAAGCGAGACACCAAGGGATGATATTCTTGCCAAAACCCATTAGTAAATGGGAAGGGATAGTTATTTCATGATAAAGCTTCTAGATTCAACTCTAGATAAGTTGGATGGATTGGAGATAAATATCCATTGAGAAAAACGTAAAAGCTTTAGGGGAGAGAAAGGAAAGCTTTTATGAGAAAAAGCCTTACGTGAGAGAAAGGTGAGCTTTTCTGAGAAAAGCCTAGGCAAATGGATAAAAAAGATCCACAAAAGCAGGACACGGCAAATGGAAACCATATCATGAAAGAGGGTATTAAATACCCCTTGCAAAGATCAACAAGAGGCAGTTGATCCATGGCAAGAACTCTCAGCTCGGGGGTGAACTGGAAGAGTCAGTTCTAGATTGGGTTTTCCAAGTGACCTCCTTTTTGTATTTTGATCTACTTCAAGTGCAGGCGATCTATTGTATGTTTGCCTCTCACTCCTTATCTGTCAAATCTCTCGGCATATGTGTAAAATTGCATGTATTATTTTGTTTATGGGAATGATTGAATGCTTATGCATGTGGGCACTAGTGAAGGTAAATTAACTCAAAGTGTGTAGTTAATGGTGGGATCATAATAGGTGATAATTAATGTTGAATCAAGGAGATAGGTGACCAATGGTATCCGTGTCCCTTTATAAAATTTAATGATAGTAAGACCACTGCGTATGATTAATAAATATTTTTTAAGGTTGCAGTTGTACAACCAGTGGTTCTAGTTATCTAGGCTATGCATTATGCATCGTGAGGAAAATTGCATCCACTGAGGCTCCTTTTTAGCCAATTGTTCATATTACATAATATATATATGTTATTAATACATTCAACTACAACAGTAACACTATGATCATGATGGAGGGAAAGGCTAGCTAAAATGTATTTATGACCATGGTGTCTTTCAAGCTTATGTTCAATTCTCAAAGGAATGAAACCCGAATGCAAGATCTTGAATGATCAGGATAGGTTCTTCCTTTGTGATAGAATTGCATGTGTTAACTTTGTGTTACACTTCATTTTGTCACCATGACAAATAATCATCAAAACTGGATCTTTCATCATCCATCCAAGTGTCATGAAGCACTCCCTTGCAAGTAAACAACTTATATACCTTGAATAAAGTGGAATTTATGGATTTTTTGGTACAAAACCCTACTTTTGAGCATCTGTGCAGTTTCTCTGAAGAAAACTCGCACATGTACAGTTTCTTCCACTGCAAAATTGCACAGAACTGTGCTCTGTGTCTGAACAAAAACTACACAAGTCAATCAATAAAAAGTAAAAATAAAAATTGAGATATAGAAGCATTGTTGGGTAAATAATTCCCAATAGAAAGCCTCGAACTCAAGTTTATTCGAGACTAACCTTATTTTTATCAAACTAATTCCCATTCTTCAAGGAGCCCTCATCCCTCTTTTAGTGGATCTCATCTTTGCACTAAGGATCTCAAACTACTTCCTTTTGGCTTATACATCAACCTATAGTTGGGGGAATTGAGGGAGGCTGTTGAGAGTAAGTTTATGTTGCAGTAATCAAGTTGGAGAGCTTATCATTCTTGGAGAGGATTGAGATCTATGAGAGGAGCTTCATAACATCAAGACACGGGTTTTGTAGTTCCTTTATGTTTCTGAAATTAATACAAACAAGAATTTCTTCTCACTTCATTGTTTAATGGATTAATTGATCAATTTCATGGATGGTTTATGTTATTTATATTTTTCCATTGAAATGATGTTATTTATATTTTTCCATTGGAATGATGTTTGTTACTAGTCTCCTTGATCACTAGTTTGAATTATTGAATCATTTATGTTGCATATGCCTTTGACCCTTTGTTGTTTCCATGTGTGTAGGTCTAGATTCAAGCATGGAGGAGCTGCACTGAAGCACAAAAAGGTATCTTCATCAAGAATGTCGTAATAAGGTATGAATTTCCTTTTCCCACCTTGTTAGCTTATGATTCAAGGAAAGATAGATTTAGGGAAGGAATTAGCTTGATTGTTTGTTTGTTTCTAGTTTACTTTTAGGATCTAGGGAGATTTCTCTTGTCAGCAAGAGGAATTTATCCATCTAACAAATTGGTGACTCCACTGGGGAACATCTTGTTCTTGTCCATCTCTTTGTTTTTTATTCTCGAACCTGTTTTGATAGCTTTATCTGAGTCTTAACAAGTTAATGATCTTTCATATTTTGTGATTTGTTTGGATAATTTTTTATTTTTTCTTTAAGTTTCATTACTTGCACGGTTTTTGTTTAGAAACAAAGCGCATATATGCACAAATTACCTTTAATAACATTGCGCATGCTCACTGTACTATAATGGCTACTTGTGCATACTTTGAGAATTTTTTGAAATTTTGTTTTTCCTCTCATTAAAGTCTGAATTTTTTTTTTTAGTTAGTCTTGGTGTGTTTCATTAGGTGTTGTGAAGGATTTTTCTTGAGATTTTTCTGTTTTCAAGGATTGAAGGGTGGGGTTTCTCAAGAATTGGTGTTTTGATGAGATGTACTTCTTATGTTGCATTAAAAACAAGAGACATTTTTTATTCCAGTACTGAAGTTTAATCAGAATTACATTTTAAGCGTTGATTACATAACATTCATTCAAGCATTTTCATTTTAAGGATTTATTTGGGTGTTTTGCATTTGAATTCCTTTTGTCATTTCTCAAAGATTTGTCTCAGTTTCTTAACAATTGTGTCTGAGTGTTAATCACCTTTGAGTGTCTCTATTTTTTTACCTTTGGAATTTTCACCCGATTTCCTTTATTTACACTTAATTGGTTCTTTATTTGGATTAGTGAAGGGAAATAGTCTTGTTGCTCTTTCATTGGTTTGGAATCAACTTGTGTTTATTTTGAAGAGTTCTCTTGCATAGATTACATTTGCATGGTTAGAATTCTCATTTCATGAACAAAAGTTGTGCATAGATTACATTTGCATTGTGTTCATGAAAATTGTGCATAGATTAAATTTGCATAATGTTCACGGAAAGTTTGCATAGATTACATTTGCATATTTTTTAGGCAAATTGTGCATAGATTAGTTTGTGTGGTTTGCAACTTAGAGCTTTGAATTGCATTGAAAAATTAGAAGTGGTACATTTTGGAGTTAATATTTTTAAAGATGAACCTCTTTACTTACTCTAGCTAGAATTCATCGAAATGAAAAGATTACAAATTTCATATTTGATGCATTAGAGCTTTGAGTCAAGTCATAATACCATCAGTTTCATGTCCATTTACCCTTTGAGTCAATAACAGCTTAATAACACAACGTTAATTAAAATTCACTTAGAATTTTGTATTTTTTAGGGCTCTTTTCACCTACAGTAGCTTAAGTGTAGGGATTTAGAATAGGAAAGGAAGTAAACTTTCCAAAGCTACAAACGGACAATAGAATCTTGAGTTAGGGAGAGAAAGTCCAAGTATTTCTATTTTTCTCTGGGAAGATCTTCTTAGACATGCGTTAAGCATGAGGTCGTGTCGAATCTGGTGAAGTCATCTGACCCACTTCATTGGCCTAGATACAGTGATTTACACATATTACAATGGTACTAAAAGGTACTTGGATTCACTTGAAAGTAAACCTCCAATTGATCATGTGGAGAAGCCTTCAGGGGATTGAGCTTGTTACTCTTCCCTTGCGTGTATTTCTGATCTACGACTATCCCCCCAGGTAAAATAGGTGTATTTGGTGAACTTAGTGACTATAATCCTAGGGCTCTACCTAAGGTGACGGCAGAGAGAAGGTCATGATGTACCTGGAACAGACGTTGACTATACTCACTTTGACTTTTTGGAGGGTAATCTTTGCTCGAGATGGTTTATAGCAAAGTTACTTGCACCAGACTGTTTCATTAAGCAGGTTGTTAGGGTAACTAGTTCCAAACAATCATATCTATAAAAAAATTCACTTTGATCTCTGCAACGTTGGATTTCATCACCAACTAGTAAATATTGATTTCTATGAAAGGTGAGTTTGTATGGTTTGAATCCCTAGATCTTTTAGCATGTGCTACTTTCTTTGTTTTTACTTTTTACAAGACCTTAGGTGTGGATCATGAATATTATTTATTTTAATAATAAAAACTTATGTGGATTCAATCTAATGGAAACAATGCCAGAAGTTACTGATAAAAACCTCCCTTTTAACGGGAATCCTAATCCTTTTCCTGATTTTGCAAATGTCAATCCTCCTTATATGGCTACATTTTCACTTCTTGGATTCAAGATAGGTTTACCTGTATGGTTATTCTCAACTTATTTAATTCCAAATACTCTAATTGTACCAACTCAACCGATTTTTTCACCTCAACCGAGTTCACCATCTCAACATCACCAACCTATTATTGACCCTTTACCTTCTTCACCCAACACGTCTTCCTCCCTTTCTTCTTCTTCGCTTGGTAAAAACCTTGATGCTAGCAACCAAGTGACTAAGAAGAAGAAGAAAGGGAAGAATAAGAAGAAGAAAGATAAGAAAGTAGTCAACCAACCAACCATGGACGTAAGTATTGGTAATGTTGAGGGAACTTCTATAATGCATCATAAGCCAAAATACCCTTGCAAGCTTTGTAAGGGTGACCACTTCCTTATTAATTATTCTAGTATTTCTAAGGTTTTGAAAGTATGGTCAAATAATTCTTATCAACTTACTGTTGATCCCTCAACCAATGATTTTCAGGTTCCAGGGAAAAATCTTAAAGTTAGTTTCCTTGTAGGTTATGCAAAGGGACTCATCATAGTCACCTTTTCCCTCACATGGATGAAGACTCAGAATTGTTGGAAAAACTTACTGTTTCACAACAACAACTTCCAACTAATTACGTGAACTTTCCCCCATCTACCATCAATTGATGAAGTGATTGATCTAAATCCAAGTATAGTCAATCCCACTCTTCCATTGGAGGGTTAAACATGTATCGCTGAGGTTAATGGACTATTTGTATATCAAGTGGTCGAATTGATTCCATCTTCAGTTGATCCCACTCTCCCTTTAGAGAGTGAACTTCATATTGCTTATGTTCTTCATGTTACATCAGATTCTTCTACACATGGGGGCATTTCATCTATTGCTTTTGAACCCCATCCAACTAATGAGGCTATTTATTTTGATTGGAATAGACTGACAGAACCTCATCTTCCTTCTTCCACCTCCTTCCAAATTATTGTGAAGGCTTATGGTAATAATGTGCATCACACCAATGTAGATGAAGGTGCTTCTATTATTATTTTATCCTTGACCGCTTGGCAAGATTTGGGTTCCCCTCAGCTTGTGCATGTTACACATAATCTATTAGCTTTTAACAGAATCATTAGTGAACCTTTAGGGATCCTTCCTAAGTTACCTATTACCTTGGAAGGTAAGACTGTTTGTATTGATATTAGGGTAGTCCAAGGTCCCTTAGATTTCAATTTTCTCTTTGGGAGAGACTATGTTTATGCCATGAAAGTTGTCATATCAACACTCTTTTGCATGACGTCCTTCCCTCGCAATGGAAACATTGTGATGTTTGATCAACTTTCATACGTTGATCTTGTTTCAACTACCAATCATACAACACCCCTGAATGTTCCTTATATGGAAGTGATACATACCCTGTCAGGGGTTAATTATGTGGCAACCTATTCCATGTTTTCAGTTACCAATGCAAGCGAGCCTCTCACTATCTACTCAACTTCTTTTGACATAGATCTGGTATCTGACATGGTCAAAACATCAATGGGGGCATTTGAATAATATTTTCTTATCCTTATTGACCCCCTTGACATGTGTTCCTTCCAGACGGTTTTTCTTCCATCTAATGAAGACCTTTTAGAAGCCATGATCAAGAGGTGTCCCTTGTCATGTGTTTCTTCCATATGGAAGCCATGAACAGGTTCCATGAGGATGGTTCTTTTACTGTGTCAACCTCGCTAAAAAATGAAAGAGGTTCCATTAGGATGGTTCTTTTACTATGTCAACCTCATTAAAAAATGAAACAACTCTTGATGAGGATGGTTATTTTCCTATGTCAACCTCATTAAAAAATGAAATAGGTCTATGAGGATGGTTCTTTTATTGTGTCAACCTCGTTAAAAAAATTAAACAGGTTCCATGAGGATGGCTATTTTATTGTGTCAACCTCGTTAAAAAATGAAACAGGTTCCATGAGGATGGTTCTTTTACTGTGTCAACCTCGTTAAAAAATGAAACAAGTTCCATGAGGATGGTTCTTTTACTGTGTCAACCTCATTAAAAAATGAAACAACTCTTTTTGAGGATAGTTCTTTTCCTATGTCAACCTCGTTAAAAAATGAAATAGGTCTCATGAGGATAGTTACATTCCTGTGTCGACCTCATTAAAAATGAAATAGGCTTGTTGAGGATAGTTATTTTATTGTGTCAACCTCATTAAAAAATGAAACAGGTCATTTGAGCATAGTTCTTTTCCTGTGTCAAGCTCATTAAAAAATGAAACAAATCCTCCCCTATTATCGTTAATTCTTTAGCTAGATATCATAAATGTTAAGTCGAGTCTTTTTTATCTCGTAAATAGAGCCTTCATTTCAACCTCTTATTAGTAACTTGTAGTCTACTCAGGTGAATGAAACAAAGTTTGGGGGACATGTGCCCTTGCGGTCATTATGCTGGGGACATGAAAACTTGTATCAAGCACATTTTTCTCTATTTCAAGCTTATGTAAAAATGAAACTTATCTCAAGTCCATTTTGGTTATTATTTTCAAGATCGTTAAACTCATGAAAATCTTGAGCTCCTTTTGCTATCTTTTCATGCTCGTAAAACGTACATTAAAATGCCAAGTTCTTTCAATCTTTTCCTACTCGTTAAT
The DNA here is from genome assembly GCA_000404065.3 of Pinus taeda. Classification (NCBI taxonomy): domain Eukaryota; kingdom Viridiplantae; phylum Streptophyta; class Pinopsida; order Pinales; family Pinaceae; genus Pinus; species Pinus taeda. The sequence continues at coordinate 52,573 of APFE031286245.1, read as the reverse complement.
TAAATTGAAAATTGGTAAGATGAGTATAATTTTATCACTTTTTCGAACTCGTTAAAACTTACAAAAAAGAGAAACCATGGAGTCCTCCTTTAAGCCCTTTTTAGACTCTTAAAACACGAAAATATTGTCAAGCACTTGATTTTTCAAACTCATAAAAGTAAATGAACAACCGTCCACTCAGTATAAGTTTACCCCTTTTACAGACTGAGCTAGGACTGTTTACGAAAAAGGTATATGTTGATAAAACATAGTTGACACCAGCCTAAGTTGCAAACACCATAATGATGCAGCCTAAGCCACATATACCCACAGTATGCAAATTAAAATTGCATATCATATACATGTGTGTCCCAAGATGAAACACCAATATCAATGGTGAAAACCCACTTTATCAAAGTTTAAGTCTTTAAGCGGAAATATTTCATCTAACTATCCCAAGTTTAGACTTTATTAACCTTTGAGTGGAACCTTCATAACATTTGGTTAATTCTTATTACTCGAGCATATTAACCATACTCTTTTTACTCTGGTTTCAGTTTAGCCCAAACTTAAACCATAATCCATTGATTCTGCTTATTTCTATTATAATTTCCGTATAATAGAAATATTTCATAAATACACTTAAATCTTACCTTTCCGCCATTCTTAAAACCTTTTGCACATATATTGATGCTTTGCTTAGCGTGTTAAATCTCCGCTATTGATCACATTCCTTGATTCTATGGTTATCGTGTCACTTGATCATCAACTTATCCCGGATGATCTCCACCATTGATCTGCGTTGCCCAATCCAACAGTTGTCATGTCACCCGATCGCCAACCAACTTGGCTAATCTCCACCATTGATCAATCTCACTTGATCCAACGATTATCGTGCAATCTCACGCATATATTGACATGACCGTTATCTGATTAAGAGCACGCAAGAAAAGTGGTTTTCTCTCTCCACCGTTTGTTACATGTCAGCCACTAAAGATAATCACGTGAAATTTTTCAAGACCGCTTACCACCTTTAGGGTGCACGAGAAACTACTTCTCGTCTTTGGAAACTGCCCATGTGCTTAATTTGAAACTTAAATAACTTAGCTTAATCTCTGCCGTTCATCTTCTTCACTTTATTTTACGTGACTTAATCCAAGCCGCCTGTCGCACACAACCTCGTTCTCTGATCTGATTGATCCAACGACTGTACTTCACTGTGTTATGAAACCAGCTCAAGAAAAGATAGAAAAGATAGATCAACGCCTTATAATTTAGCCTCTTCGATGGGGCAACCTCCTTTACATTACATAAATGAACAATTTGTGGATGATACAAATGAAAAGACCTCCTTTCTATATATATGAGTCTAAGGGGTCATTATATAATCAGAGCCTACATAACAATAATAATGTAAGGG
>APFE031286245.1:1213-48821 GCA_000404065.3 Pinus taeda | reverse complement strand
CTCTTCGAGGGGGCAACCTCCTTTACATTACATAAATGAATAATTCTTGGATGATACAAATGAAAAGACCTCCTTTCTATATATAGGAGTCAGGGGTCCTTATATAATCATAGCCTACATAACAATAATAATGTAAGGGCACAATAATAACAATACTGGGCTTCTATGGGGCACAATAGTAACAATATGGGCACTACATGGGTACATCAATATAATAAGGGGGTTGTATTAATAATAATAAGGGGTTACACTAGTAGTATAGGGGCCTAACACACTGCTACATTCTTTTGCCTCTTACTGTTAATAGCCATTCATTCGGCTTTCTGCCTATGTATTTTTTTTCACCTTCCGATCTTCACTTGTTCTGATCTCAATCTCCGCTAGCACCTTTATGCTTCCTTCATAAACCTTTAGATTTTAAGAACCCTTACAATTATTCCTTCGCTATGAAGGTCCTCTCCAACGCTGTGTGTGTGCAACCACGTAACACATTCCTCTCTGCACCTCTTCTCTGGTTCTGCACACCTGCAACCTATGTTACGCTGAATTACTCAAGTTCACACATAACTTATAATTCAAAAACACATCACACAAACTCATAATCAAGTTATCTATATTAATAAACAACCATTTACATAGGAATTTCTTCCTCAACCTGATTTTCAATATCAGTGGCCTTTCCTTCTCTTGCCCATAGGCTTAACTAACTGACTGACTCTAACTGACTAACTAACTCTCTACCCCTCTTACTATTCCTTTTAGGCTTACATTTATACAAAGGTTCTGTTTAACCAATTCTGGTTCAGTTCCTTAATCTGCTGAACTAAATCCTGAATATCCTCTAAGTCCACTTTTAACTCCAGTAATCCCTAAGAATCCTCTCTAGTTCTACAAATCATGACACCACTTCCTAGTCTAAGACTTATAGTTGATTTCCAACTCTCTCGTCATGACTCATCATCACCCATGTTCTCCTACATTCGAGAGCATTTACAAATATCCTCACAATACCTAATTAATTCATATTCCAATCACTCAAAACATTAATAATTACATACATAGGAATCCAACTTCCTTGAAAACAAAAGACCCCCTAAGTTAACTAAAATAAAATGGAATTGTTGGGCTGAATGCTCCTACATCAATAGTCAATAGAGTCCTCTCTTGTATTATTTTATCCTTTTTTGGACTTGAGAGACTAAACTAATGAAAAAAAATCTGATGGAGTCTACTTATGTTTTTCTCCTGACTCTCTAAAATTGAAAAACGTTGAGCTTTACTTTCTCTAGGCTCATTAATATTTTACAGTAAAAGATCTGAATGAGTTTCATTTTTGTGTATTTTTCAAAACCCTTAAAATAAAATGACATCGATTTACTCCTTTACTGGACTCATAAAAATTAAACAGTATAGGACTCATTAAGCATGACAAGACTGAATCATTCCTTCTTAGGGTTCATTAAAAATACTTCGATGGAATCATCTGAAGGATGAGTTTACAGTCCAAGCATATGTTACCTCCTCAAGCTTGTAAAAAATAAAGAAGTACTTTCCAGTAATGGTGGGGGGAAATAGGGGAATTTTTCCATTTTACATCGTCAGTTAAAAGGTAGCATGTCTCTCTTGAACACGACACTTTGTCACATTCATGTCCGGGTTGGGAAATCCATTTTCCTTACAATTAATCAAACCTCATTGAAAGTATTCATGATTTTGGGTATTATCATTGAGTCGAATGTTGCCAAATCATTATAGTGTTGTTATGTGTTCAAGGGAAGTTCAACCTTGGTTCAAATCCTTTTGCAAAATCTTTCCCTTCATTTGCGTCGACCATCCTTGAGTCAGTCCTTGCAATTATTTTCAAAACTTGATATCATGTTTCGTGGCATAGGCTTTCCTACAGCAAATCACTTCCTGTTGACTTCATCTCATCATCTGGGAAGCTGACTTAGAAACATTTAGTACCTTGAAGCCTGCATGCCTTATTGGCAGGTTTTTCACTTTGGACGACAGGTTCTCATCATTGGCCTTCTATCTAATGATTCTATGAGTGTTCAACTTTAGATTAGATATTCGCACTTCATAGATTGTACTGGGAATAGCTTGAGAACCATTGTCATTATTGGTGGTTTCTCTCACACTTGTTAATGGTTCACATCATTGACCAGTAATCAAGTGGTTTTTTCCATGTTCGACTTCGAGACATTCACTCACATGGTTAGAATCGTATTATGGATCAAGAGATGGAGATCAAGACCCTAGATCTAGTTTCATCAATCCAAGTTGCGAGGATATTTTATATTCATGATTATGTAGACAAATGGTTGTGTCCATGTTATGTCTACCATCTATATGATATTAGTTTTTCCATGCTTGTTCATTGAGTTCTGTACTCTAAGTATGGGAATGCCTACCTCAAAGAGGATTTTGTATATATTTTTCATTATGTTCCCTTGAATGTTCCTTACAGGTTTCCAACCATTTCCTCTGATCCAATCCTTGATATGATAAAGTACTTTAGTCCTCAAAATTTTATAACTTTGCACTTTAGGGGGCAATCTGTTACACTTCATTTTGTCACCATGACGAATAATCATCAAAATTGGATCTTTCACCATCCATCCAAGTGTCATGAAGCACTCCCTTACAAGTCAACAACTTATATACCTTGAATAAAGTGGAATTTCTGGATCTCTTGGTACAGAACCCTTCTTTTGAGCATTTGTGTGATTTCTTTGAAGAAAAACAACACGTTTGTAGTTTCTTCCACTACAAAACTGCACAGAATTGCGCTCTGTGTCTGAACAAAAACTGCGTAGGTCAATCACTAAAAAGTAAAAATAAAAAGTGAGATCTATAAGAATTGTTGGGTGAATCATTCCCAACAGAAAGCCTCAAATTCATGTTTATTCGAGCATAACCTCATTTTTTATGGAACTAATTCCCATTCTTCAAGGAGCCCTCATCCCTCTTTTAGTGGATCTCATCCTTGGACTAAGGATCTCAAACTACTTCCTTTTAGCCTATAAATCAAGCCATAGGTGGGGGAATTGAGGAAGGATGCTGAAAGTAAGTTTATGCTGGAGTAATCAAGTTGGAGAACTTATCATTCTTTGAGAGGATTGAGATATATGGGAGGATCTTCACAACATCAAGGCACATGTTTTGTAGCTCCTTTATGTTTCTAAAATTAATTCAAACAAGCATTTCTTCTCACTTCATTGTTTAATGGATTAATTGAACAATTTCATGGATGGTTTATGTTATTTATATTTTTCCATTGAAATGATGTTATTTATATTTGTCCATTGGAATTATGTTTGTTACTAGTCTCCTTGATCACTAGTTTGAATTATTGAATCATTTATGTTGCATATGTCTGTGATCCTTTGTTGCTTCCATGTGTGCAGGTCTAGATTCAAGCAAGGAGGATTTGCACTAAAGCACAAAAATTGATCTTCATCAAGCATGTCATAATAAGGTATGAAATTCCTTTTCCCACCTTGTTAGCTTATGACTCAAGGAAAGATAGATTTAGGGAAGGCATTAGCTTGATTGTCTGTTGTTTCTAGTTTCCTTTTAGGATCTAGGGAGATTTCTCTTGTCAGCAAGAGAAATTTATCCATCTAACACTTTGTTATGAGATGATTATATATGCATACAGGTGACAACTATTGCATCTAAATTTAATCCAAGTTAAATTTAGTGAGGGAACATAAAATATGGAATTTAATGTTGGGTCTAGGAGGTATCTGCTAGTAGCATGGGATTTTTAATATCGTGTAAAAGAGGTATGTTACAATTGGTATCAGAGCATCTAATTTCAAATATTGCAGCCTAAGGGCCAACCCACCTCTGTATGGTATGAATGACTTGTAGGTCCTTAACTAGGTCCTAAACAAATAAGAGATTTCATTGAAGGGTTTGGTCATAAAGATATTCCGATGAATTCTCGAGTAGTGCCCTGAGGCTTTAGAATCCATAAATAATAAGACTAGAAGTACCTTGAAATCGAAGGTAATTTTGAACTGATGGTTGCTTTAAAAATTTGTGACTCGTTTTAGGATTTGTAATTATGCCTTTAAGGGTTGCAAATTGCATAACCGATGACAGTTTAACCATTGAATATGAAGTGGTGGTTTGCATGGAATGCATTATTGTTTTTTATCATCAAAGAGATGAAATCTAAATGCCTATTCTTACTATGTTGAATGCCCATGTGTGTGCATAGTAATGTGAAGTGTTGATGTGGAACATAGTAAATAAATCTAGTAATTGGACTTAAATGTCCACATCGTTGATCCAGTGTAGCCACTATATATATATATATATATATATAGTTAGAATACATATTTATTACCAATTACATGGACAGTTTATAAAATAAAGGATATTTATGCGCATTGACCACTAAAATTGTGTGTGGGAAAAAGAAGATTATAAATGTTTAATCAATACGGTGTATGGGATTGTTCCACAAGGACCATAACATTACATGTTCCATAGTTCTAATATGATTAGTTCCATGGGGTATGATATATATAGCTTTAATCCTTTAAGAATTGAACAGCTAAATAAGTTTTATATATATATATATATATATATTATATATATATATTATAATATATAAAAGGGTGATATGTGTATATATTTTTATAACTAGAAGTCCAAAGTATTAATATAGTTGCAGTATTAAGAGTCAACATAATTGTTAAAAGGTAAAGGGAACACTTTAGCAATCACATAAACAATATAAATCGGCTTTCAGGCTTAAACCATGCCCATAGATGATATAGGTACACAACCTATAAAGCATGTGTGATAAAATAAAATGATGAGCAGCAGCCAAGGAGTATTGTTGGTTAAAAAGGCTATTGGACTCGTTTGTTTTATACTACTTAGAGGAAGCCCTTTTCCTTCTTAATTGCTACTTAAATTCCAGCAATTGCGTGTCCATATTCTCAAAATTCAAGCATGTTCAATCTGGAGCATGTGGTACTCTTAAAATTGGTGCGTCTTTGGGCTCTCAAAGTAGAATGCTATTGGGGACGGCCTCCCATACAGGTTCAAATTCTTTGATTTAAACTAATAGATCTCACAACTGTCGAAACTATAATCTCTATCAATATGAAAAAGCCCCGGAACATAGTGTAAATGTAAAAGCCCCGGTGTTCTACAATCAGTTAGTTGAGACTATAGCTCAGACATGGTGTTCTGCTATCAATTGAGACTGTAGCTCAGACACTGGGTGGGTCGAGCAGCACTAAGAAATGGTCATGGTGGGGTGTGTAGTTCACCTCTTCCATTGGGATTCAGAGTCGCATACACCTAATGTTCTGCAATCCACATGGGTCTATTCAAGAAACAACCAAATTTTACTCCATGGCATATTTGCTTCCCGAGGAAAGCCCAGGCGCAGATCATTCACATTCTATATTAACGCAATATTATTATAGAGCCACAAGGACGTAACTTTCTTATCAGCACCGAGCAAATTCTTGAACTAGTGATATAGGGAACATCCAATGGTGGGATGCATCTCGGAACAATCTCTATATCAGTAGTGTCCTCCATCTCACAAAGGATTGGGATGCATGTGCTATAGGTGCCCCATGAAACTTAATCCATTCCATACTCATGCTTTTCTTCATAATTTAAAAGATACAGGGGGTGCTCTTCAGGAAACAGGAGGGTTACCCTAGCACATCGTTGCGACTAATCAAGATGACATGGTGCTAGGTGTTGCTTCCACTTTATGTAAAAATCCACTAATATGGTGAATATGTATTTGATCACTCCTAGGTTGATCCTTACTATCGGTTTGGTTCTTCTTACTACCCAAATCTACAATGTTGTGTGCCATTTACACCAGTAATGGGTCAACAGATACTAGTTCGTGATACTTGTTATAAGGATCAGATAAGTTGCAAATGTCAACACTACATATAATGTTCCCTACAAAAGAAAAATGGGAGAAAGTATAATGGTGGCTTTAGGAAGTGTGTGTATGATTGGTAGTTTTAAAACTCAAAACAACACCTTTTCGATTCGACTAACTGTTGTTTCCCTTTCAAGGCATTTTTTTTTTATTTGTGCTTGTCTTATCCATGGTTTTGGAGGCGTTCAATGGCTAATTGAGTTGGCTACAAATGAAATTGGTTTGGATAATGTTTATCCTCATAGGCATAGTTATCCTTAGTTTGGATAGGGTTATCCTTAATTATACAACACACTAACCTTATCCTCTCCATGTGATGGACATAGACATGGAAGGATAAAGGCGGGAAGGGTGGGTAATGTTTATCTTGACCTTCAACTAACTGCTCTATCTTTCGAACGCATTGAGGCTACACATAAATGGGTGATCAAGCTCGATTTTCATGACATATTTTCTAGTTTAGTTGGAAAATTGTAAATTGTTCTCTAGCAGAGTGAGATTTTTTTTGTTGTGTGTCAAGCATGATTGTTGTGAAAACATTCATAACGAAGGAGCCTAAGAAGTTGGGGGCAATTGAATGTTCAAATGATTTGTAAGTAGGAGGCTTCTTACCCTTCATCATGAGTGTGAAAGGAGGTTGATTGTGCCTTCATTCCCTTGACACGATTTCGCCTTTGTCGTATGCTTGTAGAAGTGGAGAAGATGCTCCTTTTTTCTGTCTGCCTCTCTAGAATAAAACTGGAACATAGTCAAGGTCTATGGAAACCTTTGGTCGCACATGACCGGTAAGTTTAAAGGTAATTAAATTATGAGTTTTTGTCTTCATGCATAACGATCCCCATAAGAATAGACATATTTTATGTTGCATGATTACATTATTGTATGGGTATTTTCTCTCGTTTGGCATAGGATGAGTGGGAAAATGCATTATCAGATTAGCATGAAGACTTTTATTCCAACATAAACTTTTTTATTGGCAAAGTTTTTGGGGCATGTAACACTTCATAAACCACATCGCAATTGTTGTCAACATGATTATTAGACACACTCACATCCTTTAATTTTATTTTGTTACATGATTATAGTCATAATAATGTGGTGTGAAATCCACATTATAGTCATAATAATTTTGTTACATGATTGTCCATTCTATAAAAAGAAATAGAATAATCAACCATAGTGCTAATTACCAAACACATTCATATACTCACACACAAAAATGACACATTGTGTGCTTCATGCAGTGATGGTTTTAATTTTCAAAAAAAAAAAATCGATGTAAGGCTTTACACATGATAGTCTTAAAATTGATGTACAACACATTACCCTGATAGACCAAAATTTAGACAAGCTTGATGAATGAAAAAGGTTGGATGTAATACTTGCAATTTACATCTAAACTCTGAAAGATTGTATGGTGGTAGGATAAAGAGTATGCAAGGAAATGACAACAAATAACATAATGATTATTTCAATAAGTAAGAAATGGTCCACCCTAAATTGGTTATTTATTTTATAGTGCCTACTTATGGAATCTTAGTTAAATTTTTATTTTAGTATATGTTGTAGAATTTTTCTTTAAAACTTAACATATTGTGGAGGCACAAAGACTCTATAACAAGATTTAACATTGGTTTAAGATACTTGCACATGGTCGACCTTATGTTAGAAGTGCATAATAGAGCTGGAGAAATAAACAATCTTGTAATAATTTTGAAGTAAGGTTATTGCATCGGAAGTGGGATGCCATACCCACAGTAGTAATGAGATATTCAATTGATCATAGGAAGTATCTATGTAAGAAGAATATATATCATGGAGGATATATTATGAAAGTTATGAATAAATAAGGGAGGTAAATAAGTAAGTTTAAAGTATGGGTATTGGATTAAAATGTTGATGTAATTTAATGATATGGTCATCACCATATTCTACCCATATTAACATCAAATCATGAGTTGTATGATCTCTAATTAAGGATATTACTTAATGGAATAAAGTTTATAGAAATCCTAAGAAAGGATGATTATATAAAAGAGGAAATGTTAAACTCTAGTAAGGTAACTCACAAACAAAAATCGGTAAAATATCAAATGTTTCCTTTCATAGAGCTTGGACAACAATATACCTTATCAAATAATAGACCCAGGATATACTATACACATTAACAGAAGTTGATGGTTAATTAAGTGGATTCCACCCTAGAATAAGTTCTACGGTGTAATGGAAGGATATCTAATTGTAAATGTTCCCATGAAATAGTGTTAAGTTTGTAAAGGACATGTTATAGTATAAGACAATGTAATTGTACAAATTATCTTTCAATTTAATCTTTTGATTAGTGCATCTATATGTAATGATGCAATTCATTTTGGATTGTGATTTATTCCTTCGGTTATGGAAAAATTCTATTAAAGGGAACTTAACCTTACTAGGTTATTATATTATGTGACATATGCATCTTTTGTTAGATATGCATAGTTGGACCTACAGGTGTATTTGAGTAAAACAATATATAAACAATTGTAATTAATAAGAAGCACAAATTGTACGTTCAAATCTGGACTGAACTAGGGTCAAAGTGTGAAGAGTAGGCACACATACAATACAAATTATTGTATGCAGTAAGACATCATACATTAATAAGTGTATGACCTTCATAAGAAATTTGATGGAACTAACACCAAAGATACATCTAGTGTAAATACATAATGGGAGTATAGCAGCAACTCTTGGGTTAATATCAGAAATACAGTGTTAATCTTAAGAGCACCTTCCCGACAGTTCACTCAAAATATAAAGTATGAAACTTTGCGACTTAAGGTGTACCTTAATGTACATGTCCATCCATATATAAATGGGGTTCTATGGGTAACATCTCACAAACATTAACCTTTCCAATCTGCAGAATGAATTGAGATCTTACAAATGTACTTCTTGTGGGAAGTGATAAGAGTAAAATGATATGTGTGTTTTTACTTTATATAAATAAAGTATGTATGGTGGTGCTTAGTGCATTAGAACAATCTCGAGCAGCCTACTTTTATACACTATATTCGGAACATGACTCTGAATTAGTAAACAAAGATTTGGTAAACCAAAAGGTTTCGCATAATTACGGCTCATTATGATCTAAATATCTTATATTAGTATTAAAATAACACATGCATCAAGTAAGATAAGAGAAAGGATGATAAACTGAGCAATAAATCGTGGTTAAATTAATATGACGACTTCACTATATTGACGGCTAAGTGATACTGGTAATTGAGATTGTGTAGACAATTGGTTCCAACAATCTATTCAAATAGATTTGACAACCATAAAAATTGAAATACATACTTTGTAACACTAATTCCTACCAAGAAATATTGGGAAGTACCTAACAGATTGCATTGATAATGTTGTCTGGGTTGAATAGGACAACATAAGAATTGTTGCATAAATCACACGGGAATCCATGTTAATAAATTGATAATTGATCTCTTTGTTTCAGGGTGATTTAATGGTAAAAGGAGGTGTTAACATGTGAATACCATAGGATCACACCCTCGTACACATAGTGACTAAAAACTTAAAGGGTGTGGAATTGAAAACATTGTAACTTTCATTTATAACTCATGAAGGGGAAATGAATTTATACCTAAAATTGTTCATGGCCAGCAAGATGTTGGAAGAGGTGTAACAAGAGCATATGACATGACTAGTTAAGTATGAAGTACTTTTAAGTACCAAACGATCATTATCTTGCTTAAAGATAAAGTTAAGTATCGTAGTCAATAGTCTACTTTATGATTAAGCAGAAATAATATTATGTTGTTGTTAAAACCTTGACCAGGTGACATATTAAATCCCAAAACTCAAAGTTATGAGTATGATAAAGTTGTAGTATGCATGATTACTTCTATGATACTACTTTGTTGACATTGTACTACAACCACATGACACAGGAAAATGATTTTCTAAATAAAAGCACTTGAATACTTTGACATAACAATATATATATATATATATATATTTGTTGGTTGCAGAAGTTGAACAGGTCCATGAAATTCCTTATTCTCCTATCGATAAATTAAGCAAGGTTTGTTCACCTTACCTAAAGGTAGTATAAATAAATGAAGGAATTTTTAGCATAATACTAACATGGTTAGAAATATGTGAATGGAGTATGTGTCGTACATGTGATGCTATGGACATTAGTATGGTGTACAAATTATACAGACGGTATTATGTACAAGCGGTACATATGGTACCAATATGGATACATGTATTTCATGATAATAAATGACATGTGTAGGTGCGTGTGTGTAATACACACTATGTGTAGGTATGCATGAAGACACTGGGTGATTGTCTGGTATAACAACCAACCTGGAGTGTATATAGAAGAAGGAAGCTAAGAAGTGATTCAAGAATAAGTATCAGTGGTTTACTTTTAGTTTGTATGCATGTGATTATGATTTTGATCTATGAGATAGGTACATATGTGAGCTAACCCGATATGATATTTTGTACATGTTGATTTAGCCAAATGTTCTAGTTTGACTTGTTGTATGAAGGAAAACTGCAAGGAGAAAGTGTTTGGAAAGAACAAAAATGGAAGAATGCAGGGGAGGAACATGCATTTCTTCAACCACGATAAATGGCAGGAAATATAAGTCGCAGTCATTCAATTAGTAGTATTTTATATCAAATCATGATAAACATAGTTGAGTTTTTGCATCTCAAATCTCTCACAAAATTGATTAACAAAAATGTACAAGTAGCGCTAGAAGGAGATGTGCTCCTTGTAACTGTTATATATTGGAATATTTGCATTAGTTGGCGAGGCCATGGGAGTCTGTGAATTCAGAGATAGCTACCTGTGAACGAAGAAATAATATTGTAATATGCAGTAATACACTGAGGACGGTGTAAATTTAAGGGGGGGTATGTAACACCCCTCCCTTGTATGTAAACCCTTGTTAACCTAATCTAAGAAAATTTAGGTCTAATGTGTAACAAGAAAGTTAAATACTTTATGAAATAAATAAAATAATTATTCATTTGCCAAATCCCATTGGTGAATGGGAAGGGATAATTATTTCATGATAAAGCTTCTAGATTCAACTGTGGATAAGTTGGATGGATTGGAGATAAATATCCATTGAGAAAAACATAAAAGCTTTACAGGATAGAAAGGAAAGCTTTTATGAGAAAAAACCTCGTGGGAGAGAAAGGCGATCTTTTCTGAGAAAATCATAGGCAAATGGATAAAAAAGATCCATAAAAGCGGGACACCGCAAATGGAAACCATGTCATGAAAGAGGGTATTAAATACCCATTGAAGAGATCAACAGGAGGTAGTTGATCCATGGAAAGAACTCTCGGCTCGGGGGTGAACTGGAAGAGTCAGTTCTAGGTTGGGTGGCAGTACTCGGTTTTCCAAGTGGCCTCCTTTTTGTATTTTGATCTACTTCAAGTGCAAGGGATGTACTGTAATGTTTGCCTCTCACTCCTTATGTGTTGAACCTCTCATCATATGTGTAAAGTTTCATGTGTTATATTTGTTTATGGGAATGATTGAATGCTTATGTATGTGGACACTAGTGAAGGTAAATTAACTCAAAGTGTGTAGTGAAAGGTGGGATCATAATAGGTGATTATTAATATTGAATTAAGGAGATAGGTGACCAATGTTATCAGTGTCCATATGTAAAATTTAATGATAGTAAGACCACTGTGTATGTTGAATAAATATGTTTTAAGGTTGCAGTTGTACAGCCGGTGGTTCTGGTTATCTAGGCTATGCATTATGCATCGTGAGGAAAATTGCATCCACTGAGGATCCTTCTTAGCCAATTGTTCATATTACATAACGTATATATGTTACTAATACATTCAACTATGATAGTGACATTATGATCATGATGGAGGGAAAGGCTAGCTACAATGTATTTATGACCATGGTGCCTTTCAGGCTTGTGTTGAATCCTCAAAGGAATGAAACCCAAGAGTAAGATCTTGAATGATCAGGATGGGTTCTTCCTCTGTGATGTGAAGTATGCATGGGTAGAATTGCATGTGTTAAATTTGTTATGAGATGATTATATATGCATACATGTGATAACTATTACATCTAAATTTAATCCAAGTTAAATTTAGTGAGGGAACATAAAATGTGGAATTTAATGTTGGGTCTAGGTGGTATCTGCGAGTAGCATGGAATTTTTAATATGGTGTCAAAGAGGTATGTTACAGGGTACATGGCTTAAGATATATGGTGAAAATACAATGATTGTGTGAAAACGCAATGCAGAAGTGGAATGCTCCAAGATTCGACCATCATTTGATGTGATGAGGGTACAGGGATGGCATGGGGTGACTCATTCAACATTTTAAACCTATGATAATTCTCCTAGGCCAAATTCAAACCTTCAAACCCCAAACCTTCTTCTTAGAGAAAAAGTGCAGCACCTCCCTTGCCTCCTTTACTCAGCGAATAAGAATGACCACACACCGAGCTTATGATGAGAATGAAAAATAGATGAGAGATATTGGATGAAGTTAATTATGCAAATGACCTCTGATGATGATCAAGAGTAGAGTTGATGGTGATAATCACGATTTTGAATTTGGAAAACAAAAGCGTAGCACTTTGGAAAAAGTGTAGTACTTGTGCTCTGATTGTTGTACCCTTGTTGATGTCATGACTAATCATGATTTGACACATAAACTGACTAAAACACCTATAATTTTGTGCCCAAGATGACAAAGCATGACAACACAATATTTCTCATGATTATCTTGATGTAGCTTGACCACTATACATATTTAACTTCACCCCTTATGATTACCCTTATAATGATGATCACTCATGACATTACACTTTGAATTATGACAAATAGACCCCTCTAGAACATATCACTCATGAAACCAAGACTAATACTTACAAAAATGACCTCAAATTAATAGTAAGACATAAATGATTGAGGTTACTATAATATAGGACCCTAACATAATCCATATTCATCCCTTGGATCAAACTAATGACCCTGCACACACCTTCCAAACCTGACGTTAACTCTGCATTATTTACTGATTTTTCTATGTTATTAGTATCAGGATATTGTGGTCTAAAATGATATGCTATAATTGTGTTCAACCCAAACATATAGCAAGATTTTTTTGAATCCTTGCATCACTTGTACATATTGCAGGGAGATCAATCATGCCATGAAATATTTCCCAGAGTTACTAGCAAAATGGCAAGAGAAGCACAAACCCAATGTGCACATGGTTATAGCAGAAGTCCACCAAAACCACCCTAAAGTGTGTATGGTGACTAGAGGTGAGACCAAAATAGGTATGGATGTGGTAAATATATCAAATAAACCTCATTATTTGGTTTAGAAAGATGCAAATTCTACTCTGAGGTTCAATCCTTCCAAGGAAAAGCAGACTTATAGGGACGAAAGGAGGGATTTCATAACAAAATAATGGGATGCATCAAGCTCAGTGACATAGCCATGGGGGAAATCGATTTGCAATACTTCTCTAATATATGATGAACCTCCACATGAAGTGACTCTGGGGGAGGTAATCTCCATCCAAAATTTCATAATGATTTGTTTAAATTTGATGAAAAATAAATAGGCTATGGAGAGACTGTGTAGGGTGACTGATCATTGTGTGTAGGAAACCATTGATCATGGTGTGCAAGACAAGCAAGCTAATTCTTCTCATGTATCTCCAAGGATGGTAAATTATGTGTTGCAAAAAAGGTGCACCAACAACAAATTCAAGTTCAGTTCCCAGACAACAGATTATGATATGGATAATACTAACTTATATCTAGGCTTTGATGTTAATATTTTACCAAAGAATACATGGGAGTTGTTGGGCAAACCCAAGCTTATATGGTCGTCGATCAAGTTGTGCCTTCACAATCAATATCGGTATTCTTGATCCATTGATTAGTAAATGTGGAAGATAATATTGACGGAGTAAATATTTTGGTGAACTTCGAAGTCATTGAAATTGTGGATGATGCAGACCCTTACCCAGTATTACTTGGTATTTACTAGGCATTATATAACCTATGAGAGAGGACATCAACGTAGTTGACCTTGAAAATATTCATAATGTAACAGTTTGGCGCAACAATTATGTCAAACCAAATGCATCCAATACATTGACACGGTGAATTATTAATTCACGTTCATTAGATTTTGATGAGGCATTGGAGGATTGGAAGCAACACATCCACGATATTTCCACTAGAATATGTGCTCATATTACTCATTTTGTGTATTGGATTTGAATGGAAGTTTGGGAATCTCCCCACATCGAGAGATTGATAGATGTTGTTACTTTTTTAAAAATTTTGGAAGTATAGGTTCCAAACCATCTTAGTTTGTTTGTGTTATACATTTCTCTCAAATTTGCTCCAACAAATTGGTGGGAAATGCATAAGGCACACATAGAGATGTGGACTGTTATGTCAAACCTATGAGAGAGGACATCAACGTAGTTGACCTTGACAATATTCATAATGTAACAATCTGGCACAACAATTATCTCAAACCAAATGCATCCAATACATTGAGATGGTGAATTTATTAATTCATGTTCGTTAGATTTTGATGAGGCATTGGAGAATTGGAAGAAGTGCCTCCACGATATTTCCACTAGAAGATGTGCTCATATTACTCATTTTGTATATTCAATTGGCACAGAAGTCTGGGAACCTCCCCACATTGAGAGATTGATATATGTTGTTACTTTTTTAAAATATTTGGAAGTATATGTTCCAAACCATCTTAGTTTGTTTGTGCTATACATTTCTCTCAAAGTTTCTCCAACAAATTGGTGGGAAACGCATAAGGCACACACAGAGACATGGAAATAGTGTAGGAACCCGCTGCAAATCAAATTTCGTTTGGACATTGGAGAGTATACAGAATGATATAATAGTGAAGAGTTCACATTTTCTCATTTGGAGAATTTTGTTCTAGGATGGAGATATAAATACATTCCAAAGGTGAAGTGGGTACACCATTTTGTGTACACATTGGATATTGTACCCTAGAACTAGTATATGGAGTTGGAACTATGACAAGGCACTGCAGAATGGGAAGTGATCGTAGAAATATATACATTTAGTTTTCAATTAGAGGTCGATAATCTAATAATAGATCAGGCTCTGCATAACATTAAGGATAAAATCATTGCACTGGAACCAAAGACCTTGTCAAAGGAGGTGCCACTATGTGCATTCCATTAGAATTTCTAGACTACCATGAAATTTGTAGAGTGTTATCACATAGCAGAATAGATTGTCGGCGACAAAGATATTAGGGATATTAACATCCCAGATTCCAAGGGAGAGAAACAAGTGAATGGACCACAAATGGTCTCCATTGTGCCAAACTATATGAATTCTATCAAAATGCACAAGATAAATATTAGTATTGAGTACAGTATGATGTTCACAGTGATCGAAGATTATTTGGATGAAGAGACTATTAGAAATATTTTCAACCTACTATGCGAATATCAATAATTTTCTCCCAACACTTTTGTAGATATGAAGCATATATTGGACAAGGTATGGAATATGAAAATAACTTTAAAACTAGGTGCAAAGCTAGTACGTCAAAGACCCTAATGCCTTAATCAAATTTATAAGTAGAAAGTTAGGGAGGAGCTCAACATGATGTTGAAAGTGAGAATCATAGAGTTTGTTGAAGAGTTAGAGTGGATCAATCCAATGGTTGTGTAGTTGAAGAAGATAGGTGAAATTAAAATTAGTTTTGACTTAAGGAATTTGAATGATGCATGTGTCCATGATCCATTCCTCACCCTATTTATAGATGAGGTATTGTAGAATGTTGGAGGCCAAGAAGCTTATTTATTTATAGATATGTTCTTAGGGAACCAACATATTAAAATTTCTGAGAAGCATCACAAGACAACATTCGTGACAGAGTGGGGATGGTTTCAATATACTATCATGCCATTTGGGTTTAAGAATGTGCCAATGATGTTTTCCTTCATGGTGGTGGAAGCTTTTAAATAATTCATTCATAAGTTTTTGGAATTTTACCTAAATGATTGGATTGTTTTTATCATTCTCTAGAAGCATATTGAATTTATGTGACTTATGCTATATAGGTGCAGACAGTTTCATATTTCCTTGAACTTGAAGAAGTCAATTTTGCACTTTCTAATGGGATTTTTTCTCAGGCATGTATTTTTTAAAGAATGGTTGTTAATAGATTCGGAAAAGATCATTTTGATAGTGAAACTTCTGCCTCCAATTTCAATGTCACAGTTGTGCACAACACTAGGATATACTAGGTACTATAGAAAATTTATGCATGGATATGTACATATCACTGCATCATTGGAAATGTTGTTTAACAAGGATTCTAAGTTCAAATGGACTTAAGAGTGTCAACGAGAGCTAGAGACTTTGAAGGAGAAATTAATATATGTGTTAATTCTAGTCTTTCTAAATGGGAGCAAGGAATTTCATGTTCATGTGAATGCTTCAACAATAGCGCTAGGTGCAACACTGCACAACCAAGGGAATATGAATTGGACCATCCAATTACTTTTGCTAATATAAATTTTTCAAGATCAGAGTGGATTTGTACCACCATAGGGTGTGAAGGTTTGGAAATGGTGTATGCACTGCAAAAGTTTAGACATTATTTGTTGGGTTCACATTTTAATATTTATACGAACCACTCTACACTACGGTACCTTGTCAACAATCCAATGTTGGGGAGGCTATGAAAATGGTTGTTGTTATTCCAATAATATGATTTTGAAGTAATTGTAAAACATGGTAAGTTGAACATCAGGCCATATCATTTTTCAAGGATGAATTCTAGTGAGAAGGTAGGGAATTTCAACGATGGCTTACCATACATGTAATAATTTTGTGTAGAGATGGTGGATGACCAATTTCCTAAAATCATCCAATTTCTTACTACAAGGATGGTGCTACAGGATTACACAATGGCACAAAAAAGGAAATTGGTTGTCAAGGTCATGGACTATTAGCTCAACGCGAGATATTTGTATAAATTAAGCATAGATGGAATATTTTGGCGATGTGTATTGTAGCACAAGGATCTCCATACTCACAAAGGCGCATGAAGGAGTAGCTAGAGGGAATTAGACAAGGAAAGAAACCATTCATAATATTTTGTGCATGGCCTTATGGTAGAATATTGACCACCATGGTGCAAAGGAAATTTATCACAGTTGGGACATGTCTCAAAGGGTAGGTAAACCTTCACAACAAGATGATATGTCACTTCATGCACAATTAAATTTACATCCATTCGAGAAGTGGGTCATCAATTTCATCGGGTCAATCAATCCACCAGTGAAGATAAGTGGAGTGTGATACATTATCACCACGATGGATTATTTGACCAAATGGGTTGAAGCAAAGCCTATCAAAGATTACATTGCAAAGACTGCTTCCAATTTTTTATTTGAGAATCATATTACTTGCTTTAGATGCCCCAAAATTATGATGAATGTTCAAGTAACTCATTTATTGAACCGGACTATTGAAGCTATGGTAGAGGAGTTCAACAAACTTTTTGAAATCGCACTGGCGATGGAATGACTGTGAACATAGATGACTGGAACTTAAGGATTCCTATATTTTTATGAGCCTACCATACCACATAAAAGAATTTCATAGGTCAAATAATTTTCCAATTGGTCTATTGACAAGAAGCGATAATTCCAATGGATTTCATAGTCACTGCCCTCAACATTACTGCAGTGATAGAATTGGTAGATTCCAACAGAGTCAAGCAAATACTGGAGGAGCTATTGCAATTAGACGTGGATCAATTTATGGCACTATTCCAACAGAATGTGCAAAAATCTAAGGAAAAACCATGGCATTATCACCATATCAAGAAAAAATAGTTCCAGATTAGTGATCTTGTGTTGATGTATGATAGTAGATTTTTAATCACCCTAGGAAATTCTAAATTCATTAGTTGGGTCCCTATGTTATTCACTATATCATAGATGCAAGGGTATTTAAATTAGAAAATTTAAATGGAGGGGCCCTCGACGAACTTGTTAATGGGAGCAAGTTGAAGTTGTATAAGGATAGTCGCTCCTTGACCCAGATGATTTATCCATAGAAGCACCACACAAAAAACTTATTTTATAATGTTATTTGTGCTTGCAAGTAGGATTCGTGTAGTAGAGACCATGGGGAATAGTGTGACATAGCTAGAGGTCTAAATATTTCCTATCACAATAAAAGGTTGGCACACTGTGTACTAGGACATCGCACAGTCAAGAGAACCAATCGTCAAAGAAACATGTGGTATCGGTAGAGACTTAAATATTAGATTACAGATGGTAAAAAAGAATGGAAAAGTTTAGAAAGAGGAACCAGTAAAAGCATGTGCCACCCACATGGATTGGAAACCATGGTGCTCAATGATGACAAAGGAAATAAAGTTAATTAAAGAAAAATCTCGTCCAAATTGGTGCCACTGTCAGAAAGTTTGTTGACATGACTCTAATCTAGCCAAAACCAAAAAAAGCATTCTTGCTCGAAGGTCTATACCATGTAAATTTCAAAAAATCTATGGTGGGGTAATGTCATGATTTCCTGATAGTTAATGCAGCTAGAGATGCATATGAGACACATAGTTGTCAGTATTTCCTTTGTTTTCAATTTGATTTTCTCATATTTTCCAAGTGTAGATTCGAGATAGAAGAGAGAGCAAAGTGACTTCAAATATCATAGCTTGAATTGAAAATTTATTTCTCAATTCCAAATCACTTTAACCATGGCATCCTCATTAGTCCTAAATAAATAAAGGACCAGGGGCGTTGGTGGTGTGTCAATTCCATAGACTACTGCCAAACCAAAAATTTACATGCCCAAGGAGCCAAGGTATCAGTTGATTACAACCCCAATTTATTGGGTATTTGTTATTTGCAGTAAATATTTTTTTTGTTAGCAGTTTCCGACTGCATGGTGGATTTTCCCATGGTTTTGAAGATCCGATCAAAGAAACTACAGTTATATTCTAATATTGGGTTAATGGATTGGGGGTTTATGAATGCTACAACATGTATATAATGTATTGTACCCTTGTAAAGGAACATAATGAAAAATCAGTCTGGTTTTCCAAGTTTTAGGTTCCAGGAGAAAAATCTTTGTGCATAATTATTGTGATTTGCATTGTACATTTTCTATTAGTTTTAAGAATTTATTTGCACGTATTATTTGTATAGGTTTAAATCTTCCATTTGGTATTAGAGTAGTTTTGGATTCAAGGGGACACCTTTGTGGCTAAGGGTTTTTGCTTGAGCTTGTGGTAGATAGTGGGAGAACTACAAGCTCAATTATTTTGGTGAAAGGAAATGACGAACATTGCAAATATAGAGATCGAGAAATTCAATGGATAGAATTTTGAGCTCTAGAAGCTTAATATGGAGGATATATTGATGGATAGAAATCAATGGATCATTGTGAATCCAGGTACCAAAACCAACGAAAATGTCAATAAAAAATTAGACCAAGTTAGATCGGAAGGAAGAGGACAGCAATACATTTGTGTATCTCAAATTTAGTATTATTGCATGTTTCATGAGAAGTTACAACAAAAGCTTTGTAGGAAAATTTAAGGACTTGTATCAGTCTAAATCCCTGGTAATTTATTTTTCCTAAGGAAGAAGTTGTATAAAATATGGATGAAGGATGGAGAATTAGTGATAGAGAAAATGAACGCCTTCAATACCATGGTAAGTCAATTATTATTTGTTGATATTAAGACTTAAAATGAGGATAAGTGCATTATTCTATTATGTACTATACCAAATTCATGGGATACTTTGGTTGTTACCATAGGTAGTAATGCAACTACCTTAAAAATTGATGAAATATTCACATCCTTTTTGTTGGAGGAGATGAGATGGAAAACATGGAGAGACAAAACGGAGATGCCTTGTATGTAAGAGGACACTCCCAAAATAAAAATACAAATAATTCCTTGAGTGGGAGATATAAATCTATAGGGAGAACTAAATATCAAGGAAAATTTGTAAAGGTATGCTAGAAATGCAGAAAAGAAGGGCACTATAGGAAAGATTGTAGATCCAAAACTACTAAGAAAGGAAAGGGATCTGATGATGCTCCTTCTCTAGAAGTATAAACCACCTCAGATGAAGGTGGGGATGTGTACTTGGATTCTTCAAGTACAAATGTACATGATGAGGCATGGATGACTAGCTTGGGTGCACGCTTTCATATTACTTCCCATAGGGATTGGTTCTATGAGTACAAGATATATGGTGGTGGTGATGTATTCCTAGGTGATGATAGGAAAACTAGAATTATAGGATGAGGAAAATTCAAGTTGAAGTTGATATATGGAAGGATTATAAAACTCCCTAGTGTTCTGCACATTCTAAGATTGGATAGAACTCTATTTTTTGTAAGCAAGATGGATGATGTAAGTGTAAAAACAGTGTTTGAGAAAGATACCTATAAGATGGTTCGAGGAGAATTGGTATCCATGAAGTGAGTTTGGATTAAAAATTTGTACAAATTCTTGGGTAGTATTGTTATTGATGAGTGCAATAATTATGTTATTCCTAAGAGTGGAGTAGAAAATCTTGTAGTCTCTCAAGAAAAGAATATGTTGTGGCATCAAATACTGGGACATATTGGAGAGAAGGACCTTCGAATACTACATGGTAATAGTGTGGTAGAAGGTATGTCTAATTTGTCTATAGATTTTTATTTCTATGAACATTATGTATATGGGACATAGAATCAGGTGAGGTTATCCCTTGATGCTAAGACGACAAATAGAATATTACAACTAGTGCATAGTGATGTGTTTGGCCCTGTGTCAATTTCATCACTAGGTAATTATATGTAACTTATCAAGGAATAAATGATATATTTCCTCAGGAAGAACTCTAAAGTCTTTGAAAAGTTTAAATAATTTAAGGCTTTGGTGGAAAATCAGACAAAGAAGAAGATTATGGTATGGAGGACAGATAATGGTGGAGAGTTCTGCGGAAAGTAATCAAATATTTATGTAAGAAGTGTGTAATAGCATGGTAGAAGAATACTCCACACACACTTCAAAAAAATGGAGGTTCAAAAATAATGAATAGGATGTCGATGAAAAAGATATGGAGCATGCTTAGTGGTGTTAGGCTAGGACATGAATTATGGGTAGAAGCAATAGATATTTCATGTTACCCGGTTAATAGATCACCTTTATCAATGTTGGAGCGTAAGACTCCACATGAGGCATGAACTGGTAAGAAATATTCTCTTTCATATCTTGGGGTATTTGGTTGTGATGCATATGTACATGTTCCAAAGGAGAAAAATACTAAGTTGAACAGCAAATCTAAAAGGTGGACATTTATTGGGTATAAAGATGATTTAAAAGGTTACAAGCTTTGGAACCAAGAAACAAATAGGGTTGTGTATAATCGAGATGTGTTATTTAGATAAGTGAGAGATGTCATGAAACATAAATCCCTACCAAGGGAAAAGGAACTAACGAAGATGGAGTTTGAACTAAAGGATGAAGAATCAAACTCCATAAAAGAATAGGAATAATAAGGAGACAAACCACATACTATAGTTATGAGGAGATCAGTTTGGGAAAGATGGTATCCACAGCGGTATACCTCATGATTTTCATTCAAAATTTTCTTTACTCATTACTGATAATGATACTAGAAATATTAGGGAGGCAGTGGATTCATAGGATGGCAAACTCTAGAAAAAGGACATAGTTGAAGAAATGGAAGCCTTGGACAAGAATGAGGCTTGGGGTCTGGTGGAGTTTCGAGATGGAAGAAAACCCATTGGTAGAAAATGGGTGTTTAAGAAGAAGCTTAATGCAGAAGGCAAAGTGGAGAAATATGAATCTTTATTAGTAGCAAATTATTATTCCCGAGTGCACGGAATTTATTTTGGTGATATTTTTTCTCCCATTTCCAACTTAGCTTCTATTATATTACTTTAATTTGTTGTGTTTTCTTTTTATTTTTAGGTAGAACAAATGAATGTGAAGACAAAATTCCTTCATGGGAATCTCAAAGAAGAGATCTACATGAAGCAACTGGAAGGATTTATAGTGAAGGTTAAGAAAAATCGATATATAGGATAAAATGGTCTCTATATGGGTTAAGAAATCACCAAGGATGTGGTAGAAAAAAAATTATACATATATACATGGAATTGGCTTCACCAAGAGTGATGTATCTCTAGAGACAACTCTCAGTTGTCAGGAGTCAATGCCCAAGATATCACTACCTTCATAAAAACTTTTAAAATAATTGGTTGAATTAAACTATATCAGTGCAATGAATGATTTCACTCAAAGACTCATAATTTCTAATCAAAATTCCAATACTTTAGGGCTACAGACCTCAAAATCAATGTTATGGCAAGAGGCAAAACTTAGAAGGGACCGGATTTTAGGTTTTAAACCCTAAGAGTGAAATGAAAAACGAAACAAGAAAACAAAGGTTATGTGAGTATTTTTTCTAAAAATATGGAACGCTTATTAATACACTTTTTCTCAAACTACAAGTACCATCAGAAAGTAACAATAATGTATAATTATGCAATCTTTGTGTTATCACTTGGATTGAACCTCAGGCTAAACGAAGACAATGCCAAGGTAACCACAAACCACGCTTAGCCAAGTAGCTAGCCCTACTAGGCTAGGAGAGGGCTCTCTCCATAAGGATCTCAGTCGAGATGACTGGATCAGGAAAATGATTTTAGGCTAGGTATAGTAGCACGAAGTTTTGATTGGATTTTTGAAGGGGTTTTGCCAGATCAGGAGGAGATGGACAGTTTAGATCTAGGGAATTAGGTCAAAATTGCAGGGTTTTCAATGGGGCAAGGTAGGCATAGGCTTTAGCACTCAAGGGCTTGATGGGGTGAGATGTTTTAGACTAGTGAGAAGCTAAGAAGGGCAAGTGAAAACCATGGATCCTTCTGAGACTGCCAAAAACATGAAATGGTGAATGGTTTCCCAAGGCAAAGCACTGATGTAATGTATTCTACCTATCAACTTGAAAACATTCAACTAGAAGCAATAAAATGATTAACGGAATACATAAAACACATTAACACATGATCAGAGAAGAAGAAACTGTACTAAAACTCATACCACATGGATCCCACAAAAATAGTTGCAATTCTTATTAATCTCCTACCTAATTTCTTACAAATGGTGTAAATCAAGGTCTAAGCATCCGGCTGAGTCCAACCCTTTACAATGAAAAAGAAGAAGAAGATATAGACATGAATTCAAACTCCTCCCATCCTCAGGGGTTGAATCCCTAAGATGAGGAGCTAATCTAACTAATATTGAACAAGAAACGGGAATATAGGCATTTCAACAACTTGCCTCTAAAAGTGAAAAACTGATTCATTTGCGCTCAAACTGACTTCTAAAGCAATGAATCACCCTCTATTACTATTTATCTATCATAGTTACATGCCAATTCATCATTTACAAAGTTAAATCATCCTCCATGAGAGAGAATCCATGAACACAATAAAAAAATGGAAAAATAACCATCCTGAGCAAAACCTGCCCTACGCGCAGTGCCACTGGTCCAACGCGCAGCACCACTTTCAGGTCCCTTTTGGAGGCCTTCCCGACATCCAAATTGAGCTCATGATAGCTCATTGGAAATGTATTTAATTATAATTTCTAAAAAATCTATAATTTCTTCATTTGAAGCTGATTTGGCCCCTAAAAAACTTGATTCTCCCAAGACTACTTCTGTGTGTCCAAAAAGTGGCAAAAATGTTATTTTTAGGGTGTTTTTTGACCTTTTGGTGGACCAATTCTACCCCAAAAACTTTTAAAATCGCTAGGATACATGTCCTCATCACTCTAAATCCAAAAATTCAAACCACTTCTTCATTAGGTTCCCCTAGGAAAAGCACAGCGCCGGTGGCGCTACGCATCTAGGCAGTTTTCCTGTGTGTAGAATTTCTAAAATTGGCAAATGAAAAAAACTCTTTTGAATTTGCCAAAAATTGGTGCGAAGAACCATCATCAAGTGTCTTGATGAGCTCAGGAAGCTTCAGTAAGCATCCTAAGCCTATCCTCCTCCTTTTTTCCTTTCAAAGCCCGCCTTAGCCTGGTTTTCATTTTCTTGACCCTCATATTGCAAATCTTATTTTGGTTCCTGTAATGATAGGCCATGTGTCTGATCATTTGATTGTCTCTATTGGCCTTTTGTAGCAGCTTCTCAAGGTGCAAGTTGACTCTCTCAAGCCAAGTTTCTCTATCATCTTCAATCTCTTTCTCAATGGGAGTCAAAGTGACAGGTGCATCTTTGTCACTTTGTCGTTTTACCTTGAGCATTTCCAGCTCCATGAGGACTTTTTTTTCACTCAATTGCTTGTTTTATTGTTCCAAAAATGTGATAATATATTTTGCCCTCTCCAAATTGTCCGCCAAAGCTTGTACTTGAGCCTCCTCTTCTTGTATGATGATGCCTTTTATGGTTTCTTCGTCCTGAGCCTCTAAGTCAATGATTTCCACTCCATGATGAGTATAACACTGCTCCGACTCATCATGCTCAGTCAAGTCAAAGTCCCTTTCCTCCTCAAGACTCTCCTTCAGCATCTTTTCCTTCCCTTTGTGCAACTACTGCACATGTACCTGTTGTGTCGATGAAGAAGGCAAAGCCCCTTCCACATCCTATGGAGCTAGAATTTGCCTATGGGTTGATGAAGAAGGCAAGGACCCTTCCACATCCCGTGGAGAAAACACTTGCCTATTGGTAGCAAACAATATCCTTGTGCCCCTCTGATATGTCATGTAAACGGGCACCTCAATAGTTCTAGTCTCCTTGGCTTCCTTATCTGTTTTCACCTGAATGCTGCTAGAAGGTCCCCCTGCTTCTTGAGACACTGGTGGAGGAATTTGAGGACCCCTGAAGATGTCATGAGAAATAAAGGTCTCCCAAGAGATGTTGAGGAGACTGAGATGATGAGGCACAATCATCTTGATTAGGGAGTAGTGATAGAGACTGCTCATTTGCTGAGGGTATGGCTTCTTCTGAACAAAATGAGCCATCTTCTCAATATTCCTGAACAAGAAGTAAGGGAGGTTTAACATCCTCACCCTAGTAAAATGCATGAGGAGCCCGATGTGATAGGTGTATAGCCTGGAGAATCTACCCTCACAAGTGAAATACTTCATGATGATTTTCATCATGGGGACATACTTGTCTTCGAGAAATCTGAAAGGAAAAAGCCTCTTCACATCATTTTTGTACTGGGATTTGATATAAGGCTCATAATAGTGCTCATCCAGGTCTTGAGCCTTGTACCACTTCTCCCCTACATTTGGAATCTTGGTGGCATCTGAAATGATGGAAGGTGAGACTCTGAATGTTACCCCAGCAAGAGTCACCTTGTTGTCCTGAAGATGAGCTATAAAAAGTCTGGTGAGCTCAAGGTGGTGTTGAACTCTCTCTACCTGCTCACAGAACTCATAGTAGCCAAGATATTTGAAACATGTGACAACCAACTGAGAGGCCTACAATTCCCTAAGGTTTGATGGTTCTTCTCTGATAATCCTACCTCCCCTGTGTGGTTTTCTCTGCTACCTAGCTCTATCTACTAAGATGTCACTGCATGTGTTTGCCTCCTCCTCATAGTCTCGGTCCTATGTGTCCATGTTTGCAGGGTTGAGGTTGTATGAAGGGAATGAGTGAAAGTGTTTTAGGAGTGAGGGGATGGAATATGAGCTTATGGGCTAAAAATGAATGATGGAGTAGGAAATGAGAGGGAGGGCTTGTTTTGTTTGAGAAATTACCCTTGGGGAAGAGGGATAAAGGGATGGAAATGATATGGAATAGGGATAAGGGGATAGAGTTTAGAGTTGTAAGGATAGGTGATAGGATGAAAAATGAGGGTCTAGGGTTTTAGGCATCACTAGAGAGATTTTTAAAGTTTTATATTTATCATGGAGAATGATGTTTATGATGTTGATATGCAAACCAAAACTGCAGCAAAGGAGGTCAACTTACTTGTATGCAGGTGCGAGAGAGAAAATTTGAGGTTTGTGTGAAGATTTGAGGCTTTTCTAGCCCTCTTGCACAACACGCAGCACGGGTGCACAGACGCATAGCGCCACCCTAGAAGCACAACGCCAGTGTAAAATAACACTGTGAAATTTTGCCAGATGCGCAGCGCCGGTCTCAATGCGTAGTGCCAAGCTCTGAACATGCAGCGCAACCTTGCTTGCCTCAGAAGCACAGCGCTACTCTGCCAACGCACAATGCCTCAACCACTACTCTAGAAGTGCATCGCTACTCTGCCAATGCACAATGCCTCAACCACTACTCCAGAAGTGCAGCGCTACTCTCCAGAAGCGCAACACCAACCTTCCTTCACCCAAAACTCACTAAAGTTTGCCTCTTCTTCTCACTTTTTGACTCCTTGCCTTCCAAATGAGAATAATGAACCTGAAAATCAAATGTGAGAGCTTAAATAGGAGTAGATTTTGATTTTTCACTTGAAAAACCCACTTTCTAATGTTTCTTGTGCTTCTTCAAAACTCTGTTTTTAATGCCTTTTCTTCTTTGTGTCTTTGCAGGTGGATAATTCTCAACTTGAACTAATTTTTGCAGTGTTTCTTTATCTTGCAGTAAGGAGAGATGCTCTGGTGCAGCTGGGATCATTTATTACATATAGTGACTTAAAACTACATAAGAAATACAAATAAACTCAAAATACTTTGTTTTCACCTCAAAAACATGTTTTTGAGGTGAAAATTACATTAGGTTAAAAGATAATTATTCATTGGCTATGACCTACAAGCCATCATGCTTGACTTTATTTATCATCTTCATACCCTTGATGACCTTTATTTACACTTTAAAATCAAGCTCTTGACCTTGGAAATCAAACCGTAAGACCTGATGAAACATGCCCTATGACCTAATGAAAGCATGATTGCAAATTGACCATGAAACCATAACTGAAGACAACGTGAAGAAGGGTTAGCAAGTACACTCTATGAGGGAAAAATTTATATTTTCTGAAGAGAAGACAACCTTCAGTGGATCAATTTGAAATGACCTAATGAAATGATTCAAATTTTTCAGTATGGGACCCCTAAAATGAAAATGCAAAAAGAAAATTTTGATCTCTGATGGAAGTATGCAGATACTGACACTAACATTGGCCTTATTGGGGATGGCAGCTCCTTGGAGGTGTCAATAACATCGTAGACCAAGTGCCTCATCCATTGGGCAATATGGTCAAAACAAAAAAGTGAAAAATGACTCAATACAAACTGAAAACTGACTCACAACCAAACCGACTCTAAACTTGACTATCCACCAAACTTGACACTAATCATTCAAACTTTATAGCCTTCACTACATGAATACCTTGAACAAATAGAAACAACATCTAAGTTCTTCATTTAGCCAGTGGAGCCACCATCAATACTTTGAAACTCGGGATTTCGAACAATGGAGTCGTTAAGTAGATGATTTCAGCCTTAATATGTGTCTGGCTGTTGTCTACCACCAGCAATCAAATTTGCAACTTGAACGATCTTTCCCAGAGAAGATCTGTCACCTCGTCCCCAACAGCAGCGCCAATATCTTAGCACTCAGAATGAACCTCAAGGCTGAGAAGAGGCAATTCGGAGGTAACCACAGACCAAGCTTTCAATCTGGAATCTAGCCCTACTAGAACAGAGAGAGCTCTCTCTTTTCCAACAAAACGTGGTTGTAATAAGTGAATCTTAGGATAGCTATGAAGTATGGGGATTTGATTGAAAGTTGTGGGTCGAAAACAGCAAGAGAAGGGACCATTGGGCTATGGAATCGAGGCTAGTTTATGTCAGAAAACTTGGGGCAAAGTAAGGGAAATGTTCAGCCATATTAAAGATATAATGAAAGAAGAAAAGAGGAAAAAAATGCCTACCCTGCAGGCATCAATCAAGGGATGGATCTACAGTGGCAACTTTGGAAGAAAGAGAAGCACAGGGTTACTCAACAGAGTATCTAACAGAGGATGGATTCTGAAAAGATAACCACTAAATTAAACAACATAATCATTGTGAAAGGAGCATTGTGCGTGGATGGATTACTAACACTTACCTTAGAGAATGATGTAACGAAATTAGCAGGAAAAAACAAAGCATGGAAATGAATTTACAAGAAAAACATGATGCACATTAAACACCGTGATGGATCCCAAATCTAAAGGGCAGAAACTGCTCCATTAAGAATAATATTCAGAAAAAGCTTTACATAGTCCAAAGCAGCTTTCCTCTACTGAAAAATTCAAACCCTTTACACTCTAAAATTCATAAAATATATACAATTAGCTCATCCCTGTACTAAGGGAGTTAAGCTCAACCATCTCCCTAAAGATAGAAACAGTTACATTAAATTTGGACCGAATTTCTGAAAATATGGGTCAAATATGAACTCGTATATCTTGAACCATAACACCTGTTACAAAAATGAAAGAGGTTTTTGTAGATAAGTTCATGCTTGAGAAAAACCTCTCTCAAATTTTGGAAATTCGCTTCCATTTTCTCGGAATCTGTGCCACAAAATAATCTCTAAAATAGGAAATCAATTAATATTTAAATCTGTAAACATAGGTTGTAAATATCTAGTCGAATATTCCAATTCATGACATCTGTGAATAAACTGAAAGAGGTTTTTGTTATATGGCTTGTTTTTAACAAAAACCTCTTTGGGTTTCTCAAAATTGTTTTCCATCTATTGTAAAATAGCGTCGCACTACAATGACTAAAAAAGTACAACAAATGCAAAATTTGTTTTGTTTTAATGTGGGCTTAAAATATCACTGTATATCTCCCACATAGTAACACCTGTACATAAACTGAAGGAGGTTTTTATTATTTGGTATGTGATTGACAAAAACCTCTTTCACTTTTTTAAAATTCATGTCCATTACTTCAGAAACTAATTTTGTAGTAAACTTGTCCCTGTGTGCAGCAAATGACCTCAAAACATGCATAACCAAGAATCAATCATTCATTTCAATCATATCTTCTGATCCAGGAACTAGTTTCAGGCGTGAAATATATTGTTGGAAAGCTATTTCTAAGCTACTTCTAATGAACATACTAAGGATATGATTTGCACTGAAACTCGGGTGTAAAACATCTCTGAAAACCAGACATAGTAAGAGCCCATTTTGATCCCTAGTGACAGGTTGCGAAGACTGGAACTAACATTGGCCTTATTGGGGCTGGCAGCTCCTTCGAGGTATCAAGAACATTGTAGACAAAGTGCCTCTTCCATTGGGAAATACGGTCACAAATATCTACAAACCTGAACAACTTATACCAACCAAAAAAACACACATACTGCAACCTGTACATTAGGAAACTAAAACAAATGCCGAAAACTGAAATGTTGCTTTGGGCAGTTTATTTATGTACAACCCTACCCAAATTTGCTACAAATCACTAGATCAAGTGATGTTGTAATGCCAAATTAACCAATAAAGCAACTGTAGCAATGATGATGCTTGGCAGTGCTTGAAACAAAACATAAATGTAAATGATGACAACCATACATGCACAAAATGAGTGTGGTTGTGTAAAAGGAAATCTGGCTTGTTATTCAAACTGAATTTTTTTTCATATATGCTACAACAAGATTAAAGAAACCAGACTCTGTTTGTTTTCCCAACTCCTCAATACATGTTTCCAATTGCAAATTATTAATGCAAACATCCAAGGGCATCCTTACCTTTCCTTCCTTCTGCTGGAAAAGGTCCCCAAAGAATGGGACTTGACAGTCCAGATCCTTGGACTGCATTTGGGTCTCCAATTCAGTTATATCTTCTTCAATTTTGATGGAAAACTCTTGCAAAAAGTTGAGCTTAACTTCATGGCTACATCGACAAGAATTCAAATAAAAAGAAAGAGATGAAGCAAAGTTCTCATCTACCACATCATCCGTGCACATATCTTCCCATTCTCTAAAGCCTTGAATAGAGGCTGCCTCTATTTCGAATTCTTCCTCTTTCTCCATCCATGTTTCAAGAAATATATGCCAAAAAATTGAAAATGACTTAATAGATCTAATAGGAAAACTTTTGATCCATTGTCTACATTTCCCTTGAAACGAATCATAGAACAATCTGATAAAAATATCCTCTTTTTTGACTCTAAAAGATTCTATAAATGTTTTGAAATTTGCTACATGTTCAAGAGTCAAATTCAGATCTTCCCATTGACTTTAGGGTCATTGCTCAAAAAATATGCTTCTTTCGGTAATTGATTAGGAAAGCCAGGAAGATTAGAAAAATCGATACATGAATACCTTAAACAAATAGAAACAACATCTAAGTCCTTCATTTAGCCAGTGGAGCCACCATCAATACTTTGAAACTCGGGATTTTGAACAACGGACTCGTGAGGTGGATGATTTCAGTCTTAATGTGTCTGACTACTGTCCACCATCAACGATCAGATCTGAAACTTGAATGATCTTTCCCAGAGAAGATCTGTCACCTCGTCCCCGGCAACGGCGCTAATATGTTAACACTCAGAATGAACCTCAAGGCTGAGAAGAGGCAATTCGGAGGTAAACACAAACCAAGCTTTCGATCTAGAATCTAGCCCTACCAGACCAGAAAGGGCTCTCTCTTTGACAACAAAACGTGGTTGTAATAAGTGAATGTTAGGCTAGCTATGAAGTACAGGGATTTGATTGAAAGTTGTGGGTCGAAAACAGCAAGAGAAGGGACCATTGAGCTATGGAATCGAGGCTAGTTTTTTCCGGAAAACTTGGGGCAAAGTAAGCGCAATGTTCAGCCAGAATAAAGACATAATGAGAGAATAAAAGAGGAAAAATACCTCTGCCTTGCAGGCTTCAATCAGGGATGGATCTACAGTAGCAACTTTGGAATAAAGAGAAGCACAGGGTTACTCAACGGAGTATCTAACAGAGGATGGATTCTGAAAAGATAACCACTAAATTAAACAACATAATCATTGTGAAATGAGCATTGTGCGTGTATGGGTTACTAACACTTCCCTTAGAGAATGATGTAACGAAATTAGAAGGAAAAAACAAAGCATGGAAATGAATTTACAAGAAAAACATGATGCACATTAAACATCGTGATGGATCCCAAATCTGAAGGGCAGAAACTGCTCCATTAAAAATAATATTCAGAAAAATCTTTGCACAGTCCAAAGCAGCTTTCCTCTACTGAAAAATTCAAACCCTTTACACTCTGAAATTCATAAAATATATACAATTAGCTCATCCCTGTACTAAGGGAGTTGAGCTCAACCATCTCCCTAAAGATCGAAACAGTTACATTAAATTTGGACCGAATTTCTAAAAATAGGGGTCAAATATGAACTCGTATCTCTTGAACCATAACACTTATTACAAAACTGAAATAGGTTTTTGTGGATAATTTCATTTTTGAGAAAAACCTCTCTCAAATTTTTGAAATTCGCTTCCATTTACTCGGAATATGTGCCACAAAATAATCTCTAAAACAGGAAATCATTAAATATTTAAATATGTAAACATAGGTTGTAAATATCTAGTCGAATATTTCAATTCACGACCCCTGTGAATAAAATGAAATAGGTTTTTGTTATATGGCTTGTGTTTGACAAAAACCTCCTTGGGCTTAAAATTACTTCCCATCTGTTGTAAAATGGCACCGCACTACAATAACTAAAACAGTAAAACAAATGCAAAATTTGTTTTGTTTTAATATAAGCTTCAAATATCACTGCATATCTCCCACATAGTAACACCTGTGAATAAACTGAAGGAGGTTTTTGTTATTTGGTATGTGATTGACAAAAACTTCTTTCACTTTTGTAAAATTCATGTTCATTACTTCATAAACTGATTTTGTGGTAAACTTGTCCTTGTGTGCAGCAAATGACCTCAAAACATGCATAACCAAGAATCAATCATTCATTTCGATCATATCTTTTGATCCAGGAACCGGTTTTGGGCGTGCAATATACCGTTGGAAATATCTTTCTGAGTTGTTTCTTATGAACATACTTAGTATTGATTTGCACTGAAACTCATGTGCAAAACATCTCTGAAAACCAGACATAATAAGAACCCATTTTGAACCCTGGTGATAGGTTGCGAAGACTAGAACTAACACTTTGAATCAAGCTATTTTTCATAAGAAAAATCTAATTTTGTTGCTTCATACATCAATTTTAGTAAAAGAAAACATTGTATGACACAATAAATATACAAAAAAAAAATGTCCATACTATAACTTTACTCAAATACTAGAATTAAAACTAATTTATATTAACTACTCTCTAAAAAAGACTTGTACATTTCACAAATACCAAAATAAATAAACCTTTGAACCCTCTTGGTTCATTTTTTTACTTTTATTTCCTCCCAAACCGAAATAATGGACTAATTGAGTTAGGAAACTTATTTGTTTACAATTATAAAATTATTTATTTTGTTTTAAAAGGGTTTATTAAACAATAATAATAGTTTTTAAAATATCAATGACTCATTATTAATACAGCGTCTTAATCATTTTAATATTATATATACTAATATTATCATATATCATACTAAATTACCCTCTTCATAAAATATTTATAACATATGAAACAAGGGAGCTACTGCCGTAGCGGTAGTCCCTGCCCGGGGGTGCAAAGTCGATCAGAGCCAAGTAATTGTGTTCCGACACACTGGAAGCAATATGAGCGCCATGTTGAGTTTCAGAGTCTCGGCAGAACCTTTAGCAATCAATAGACAGTAGCCCATAACATGAAAAGCTGCCTTGTCTTTGTATTGAAAGAATTTCCATGTGAAAATTGCGATCATTGCCGTGGTCCAGAGGATCCATCCATGAAGATCCTGATTTTGGTAGCTGCCTTTTGAATTACATTTTCCTTCTTTGGCCCAAAATTTTGGCTCACCACTTGGCTGGTGCAGCTCAGAGCTTGACTGTGATTCATGTAAGTGTCTCTTTGCAACAGCAAGGTTTCCAATTGCCATAACTGTAAGGTTTCAAGAGAAATTTCCGCACTGAGACTGGAACTGGTTAATACTGACGTTTATAGAGAAGACATGTGTGAGAATATGAACGAGCGGCTGCGCGAGAGGGGGTAAGGCGGGAACGTGGACGCCTCTGCATAGACTTCTGCAGGGCAGGGAATAGAAACACGTTATCCGGAAAATAGCACCAGTTTCAGGATCTGTCAAAAAATTTAATATAAATAATGTCAAATAAGCCATATTTATCTCATAATTGTTATGTCTGTGGATTTATTTACTGTATACTCAAAAAGGTAGCCACTGTCTAAGATTTAAAAAGATGAAAAGCCTATGAGATTGATTAAAAATGTTATGCCTCTTAATTATTATTTAATTAAAAGTATTTTAACGAGTAATACTTAAAAAGATCAAAGGCTTATGAGAAACGTTGTCTTAATTATTATAGCTTTTAATTAAAAATATTTTAACAAGTAATACTTAAAAAGATCAAACGACTATGAGAAACGTTGTCATTTAATTATGATAGTTATAATTTAAAATTATATTAACAATACAGAAAACTAATAATCTACAATTACATTTAACAGATATAAAAGGAAGCCTTCCGACACAGAAGCTTTGCACAAAACAACACCAATAAAATGTTGAATGTATGAAATTAATTTGACAATAAATGTTCCAGAGTTAGACTCTTATTGGAGATCGAAGAGTTACATTTAATAAATATAAAAGGCTTCCGAGAATGAAGCTTTAAACAACGCTAAGGGACGTATTCACACCCGTTCACACCCGTTAGTTTTGACGGATTACACCCCCCTTCTACCTAAATTTATCGCCAAAGATACATCGTAAATATCCATCGAGACTTGGCCTGTTACAGAAATTTCCAATTAAATTCTACCAATGGTCACAAATTTTCCGCAAACATCCGCATATAGCCCGAAAAATAACGATTTTCAGAGATTACAACAGAAAACACGAAACTTCACGACTTTCTGCTATTTTCAAAGGAAAACAGGGATCTATTATGAAAATATGAAAGAAATTTTACCCGAATAATGTCCAACCTCCAATTTCGATTGAAACGCACGAGCGGAGGTTCGGAACGCACTAAAGAAAGAAAAAATGAAACAATAAAAATAAAGACCAGAAAATGTATCAAATTCACCGTTCAAATCCGCGGGAAATCAATGACTATTTAACAACGAGAAGGCATCCAAGCTCCGCAGTGGTAAAATACGGCAGAAATTCAGTAATTGCGCATACGCATTACAGGGGTTTCGTGAAACCCTACCGTTGCCCTCTCCCTTATCACACCAGAGTAAAGTAGCAGCAGGGCAGTTCCGCAGAGGGCACCCAGGCATTGAGCTACAATGTACACTAGGGCGCGAGGAAGAGAGACCTTGCGGGCAAGAAACAGTGCAAACGTGGGTTCAAAATCTGAAGCGCTTTGTGGTCTCCCTTTAGTTATTTATGTCTTGGTGAGCCAGCAAGAGATCGAAACAGACAAGCTATCATCGAGAAAGAAGACTTTGAAGCCCATCGATTACAAAAATATAATTAAATCGAGATGTGTTTAGACGCGGAAAGGCAATAATAAGGAAACTGCTCAGTGAATGACATGTAGAACACATAAACCAGAAAGTTAACCAGGTACGCGTGAATCGTGTCAGTGAACGATGGTGCTGCGTGTCAATGAACGATGGTGCTGCGTTTAACTTAGGATAAAAAACTTAGGTTAACACGGAGAACAGGCACCTTACGATAAAAAACTTAGGCTACTTCAGTGAACGATGGTGCTGCGTGTAGTGAACGATGGTGCTGCGTTTAACTTAGGATAAAAAACTTAGGTTAACACGGAGAACAGGCACCTTACGATAAAAAACTTAGGCTAAATTGAGTTGAGCGCATCGGGGGACGTGAGGCCGGCAATAAGACCTCCAAACAAAAACTTTGGCTAAAAATTTTTTGCAAGGAAACTGCGCAGCCAAAACTTTGGTTAACTAGTAAATAACGGGTACATATTTGCGGTCAACGCATCAACTAATAGCCAGTTGACTGCGTATCGAACGCTAATAGTCCCAGGCAGGGACTAATAATATATTTCAAAGTTTCACGACTTGTCAAAAATATCCAGGAAATCTTAAAACTCAAACAGAAGGACATGTGGCCCCAGTGGCAGAACTACCCTCTCCCTGATTTTGAAAATTGGGCCAGGGGTCTCTCAACAAATATTCCACATTAATTCAGCAAATTGGTATTGGCACTAATCCTTTTCAGAGACCCCCCCCTTCCATTAAAATTTGATGGGTAGGGGGGGTATCATGTCATTAATCTAGCTAGTTCTGAGCACGTACCATTTTGAGTCATTGATCGCACCACCAAAATGAATCTAAACTTCATTACACTTACAGGAGGTCTTTGAGAGATTTTCATATGAGCGTAAACCTCACTTGTCTGAACCCTTGGAATTTTTCCTGTAATAGATATCTTACTACTTGCAAACTCTCGGCCTTCGTGAACTTCTAGGTTTTTGCAGGCTCACCTCTAAGATGTATTGGAGTCTTAGTGGTGGCTACAACAAAATTCGTGATTCCATTTATCATTAAGGAATTCCCTTATATCACATTTGTCTTAATCTTTTTGTTAATTCATTTCTGACTCCATTGACAGCCTCAGGTCTCTGCGGTACTATATCTCTAATCTTTGTACCATTAATGGAATTCTTGTTCTGAAACCTTGAGATATTAATCTTGTTCACCA
Source organism: Pinus taeda (assembly GCA_000404065.3). Taxonomy (NCBI): domain Eukaryota; kingdom Viridiplantae; phylum Streptophyta; class Pinopsida; order Pinales; family Pinaceae; genus Pinus; species Pinus taeda. The sequence continues at coordinate 13,042 of APFE031286245.1, read as the reverse complement.
ATTTTGAAACTATCCTGCATCTCATAGCTCCAGGAAGCTTTTCATTCATATTTTAACACTAGAAGCCTATGCACTATGCACCTTATGCTTCATACAGGAAAAATTGAGATTTTTGCTTAGTCTTATCACAAAATGTAGAATGTATATCAAATTCACCATTAAAATATTAAATATTTGGCTAATTTCTTTTTGACATGCTTTCTGGTGGCTCGGCATGTAAAACCACAAATTCTCACATGAAGTAGTCTACCATGGGATACCATTCACCTGAACAAAGTAATAATGTTCATCATCTCATGTTTAAAGAGAACTAGTAGCTGTAACAAAATAAAACTCACAGCCTTACCAATAAAAGGACAGTGCACTAATATGGCTAACGGAAATTCTAACTGCAAAGAAGGAAAAATTTATGGTACCTCAATCGGGTAATTTTGGAAATAAAAGCAACAGATCTTCCAATGTCTTTCACATCCAAATGCTCTCAACACTTCAAAATAGGCACAGAAATATGAACCTCATGAAACATTTGTAAATAATGAGACATATTCTCAGCATCTGCTTTTGCAATATATGAATTTTTAATTCCCACTCTTACACTTAGATAGTTGGAGTTGAGAAGACAACCACCACTAATCATGATTCATATTTTGAGGTTAAGCCAAGACATTGTTGTGTGATGATGAAGGGAAATTCCAAGATATTGATGATTTCATTCACCAAGTCTCTCAAAGCATTGTTGTGTAACGATTAAAGGAAATGCCAATATATTGGTGATTTCATTCACCAAGCCTCTCAAACCATCACTGTCATCGCCATGCCTATCCCAAAGTTTAACATATCTGACATGCAGTTCACTCATAAAACCCAAGATTTATACTAAAAGGCTCCTTATTCAGTAGAATATCATGGAAGGCACCACTGGTCAAGCACAGTGTTATTGCAGAAAGTGCCCAAACAAGACTTGTTGCACATAAACCAACTTTATCCTCTAGGAAATTACCCACTTCCTGATTTAAATTTCTAGGATGATCCTCCAATAATGAAATTATAAGCCCGGGAATACCATTTGAGCATGCTCTCTCTACATCCAGTGGTCCGCCTCATTTAACTCTTATTTCAAGTAGACAAACACAACCATCTCTGAGTCCATGCCAATGTAGTTAAAATCAACAAGTAAGCACATTTGAAAAAGTTGACTTCCTGTCCCATATGGTCCTCCATGTGGAGATCTAACAATTGTGCGCTTATGGATAGTTGAAAGTGCCCATGGTGATAGTTTATGCATAGTTATTTCATTAAGAAACGACATGCTGAGGAGAATACTAGTTTTAATTATGATATCTTGGGTAAGCATAAGAAGCATTTGTCCACTTTGAGAATTAATATTTTTTTATTTAAACTTAGAAATTCAGAAAGTTCCACTTGATATTGCAGATATTGTGGCACAAAAGTATGTATACAATCCCTATCAAAATATGCATGACATGTTATTTTTCTTTTATCTTCCTTTTATTACATCACGAGGACAATAAGGAATATTGAAATATGTTTGTTTTTTTTCTTTGCAAGCCACGCTTTCTTAGAAATTTCAGTTTTGAACAATGAAGAATGACCTTTCTCTTAGATTTGGTTCCTTGCTAGAGTTCGTTTGAAAAATATTCAACATTTTAGCTTTGAAAAAATTTGTTGCAACAAGGAGAAAAGCGGGCCACTATGTGTATTTTAAAATAGTTGTTGATCGTATTGTTTATTTGGTCTTGTATGTGGATGAAATGTTGCAGATTAGAAATGACAGAGAAATTATCCAATATGTGAAGACCCAATTGTCCTCTAAATTTGACATGAAGGACCTTGGAGCTGCAAATTTTATTTTGGTCATGGAAATTAAAAGAGATTGAGAAAAGAGGAAAATATAGTTAAATCAAAGGAAGTATGTCGAGACAATATTGTAGAGGTTTAATGTGTAGGATAGTAAACAGGTGAAGGTTCATATTCCTATAGATGTAAATTTATCTACGTAATAGTGTCCCAATACATCAGAAGAGGAAGAGGACATGTCTTAAGTTCCATATGTGAGTACAATTGAAGTTTGATTTATGAAATGGTTTGTACTAGACTAGGCATTACAGATGCATTAGGAGTATTGATAAAGTTTATGTCAAAACTAGGGAAGGAACATTGGACAACAGTAAAGTGAGTTTTCTGGTATCTATGTGCCACTAGTGATTTAGGTTTGTGCTACCAAGGAAGACCATCATTGGACAAAGTGTTAGACATACATGGCTTTGTTAATGCATATTGGGTGTGTCTTTAACCTATTTGGAGGAGAAATCAGTCGGATGAGAAAGAGACATTTTGTAGTGGCACTTTCAAATACATAAGCTAAATACATGGCATCCACTCATGGATGCAAGGAAGTAGTTTGGTTATAGAAATTGTGTTCAAGTATGGGATTGGTATAGAAAGTTATAAGGATCTATTGTGACAAAGAAAGTGTGATTTCCCTGGAAAAGAACCTTGCTAATAATTCGAAGATAAAGCATATTGATGTTCAGTATCACTTTGTGAGAAATATGGTTGAAGACAAAAAGGTGTTGCTAGTAAAGGTGGACACTTTGAAGAATGTTGTAGATGCATTGACAAATTTTGTGAGCAATAAGAAGTTCTATTGTTGTAGAGAAAAAAATGGTAATTATTGTCACAAATTGATGATTGTGGACTCTTGCAGCCCCCTGTGAGCAAACAAAACAGCAAGTGTTAAAATGTTGGGTATGTGTTATATTCTTTGCACAATTAGCTCCAAGCACAATATGTATGTGTCGGCCATAATGGGGGGGTTAACAGGGGGGGAATATCCCCTTGTGTTGGGGGGTTTGAAAGGGGGGAAATAGCCCCTTGCATGGAGTTTAGGGTAGCGCCCCGGATATTAGAAAACAAAAAAACAAGAAAAAACAAAAAATTGGGGATGGTTTTTTATGTCCATTTTCTATGATTTATAGTAAGTATTTTTTGCTATTAGCGATTTTCGAGTGCATGGTGGCTTTTTCCCATGGTTTTTATATCTAGTCAAATGAACTGTGATTATATTCTAATCCAGGGTTAAAGGATTGGGGATTTATGAATGCTACGTCATGTATATAATATATTATAACATTATAAAGGAACATAATAAAAAATCAATCTGGTTTTCCTAATTTTGGGTTTCAAGAGAAAGATCTCAGTGTATATTTACTGTGATTTGTTTTGTATATTTTCTATCAGTTTTAACAATTTGTTTGCATACATTATCTGTACATGGTTAAAACCTACACAATTTTAGAGGAAATCGTAAAGGAAGGACATATGTTGGGCATGGTATACAAGCTCAAGCACAATTGCCATGATGTGCGGGATCTCAATAACTTCCTAGAATTTTCTCACGAACAATACACCCAGACAATTGAACAACCAGGACAACTGGTGGTGGTTCAAGTTCATCAATGGGCCACGGTATTGGATAAATTTAGTATCTTGAACCTACTAGATATTCGACATTTTGTTCAGAGTCTAGAAGAAAATATTTGTGTTAAGCTATTGTTGATTTGTGTGCTTGGATGTTTTTTGTGGCTTGAAAAACCAATAAAGATTAAAAATAATTTGATTGTTATAATTAAAGGGCTCCCCACATATGGTGAGGACCCAGAGCCATTATTTGATAAAAACATGAGATAACAATGGCTAGAGAAGTCAAGGAGAAATCTATGTAGAGCGTGGGAAGTGTGGAGTGGATGTTTCTAGTATTAACCAAGAAGGTGTTTGGCTTTCCACCAAGTTGATGGCTTGCAAGCTGCTAAGGAAGTGCGGAAAGGATAAATTCCCAACAAGCATAGTCACATCTTTTACGAAGCACATGGAAGGAGTCCAAATGAAATGGGCTACATTCTTGTTGAACCAATTCACGTAGGATTGTCTTAATGTGCAATTTAAGAAAACTAACTTCCATTACTCATGGTTGTTGATCTTGATCACCCTCACCATGTGCCAACTTCTAAAGGATGTCCATTTTCCTAATCCAGACAAACCAAAATTCATTTCACCTAGGTTTATTTCTTTGTGGTTTACTGTGGACTAGAAATAGGATAATATTCTTTTTTGTATGTGGAAGGAATAAATTAGTCATATTATTAGAAAATTATTGTGCATACTAATAAAAATTATGATTTCTTATGGCCTAGTGCCATGATTTTTTGCAAATTTACATTTTATGTTTATTAAGGCCAAGGCTGACCCCAGCGAGTGGTGGCTACAATGTCGATATAATATTGATGATTCTAATTAGTCACGGATCATTAACAAGTCACCAGAGGAATGGAGGGTACTAGTGCCAAATGTATTAGTGCCTAACACATAGTAAGATGTCGAGGATATAAAATCAGAGACAAAGACAGACCCTGAAATTTAGTAGTTAAATGCTAACCAAGAGGGAAGATTTCACCCTAAACAAAGACTCATCCAAAGTCTCCACCGTAGGAACCATAGTAAGTGCATCCTACCATGTCATCATGGGACTCAGAGGAAGAGGAAATTATGCCAGAAAAAGAGAAGAGGTCATTGTCATGCCAATAGAAGGGCGTGAGGAAAAATATGAAGGATAAAAAGACAACAAAAATTGAGCCCATTCTGTTAAAAGAATACTTAGAGATACTAGTAGCACAACTTAATGAAGTGACGGAATAGGGGACTACTCCCCTTATCACAACAATAGAGAAGGTCTTCCAAGAACAAAAGGAGTTGCAATACTACATGTAGTAGCAACTAGAACAACTACATTTGATGATAGAGGCTTTGAAGGTAGAAACTCTTGCACCAAGTGTGCTAGAACCCATGAAAGAAACTGAGGAAAATACTGTCAAACCTATGCTAGAGATTCAGCCAGAAATGTCACAACCCTCTACGACTTCCTCGAAACCTCACACTCTACTCATGCCCCTAGTCATGGTGCATTTTATAGACACTGAGGTCCAACAGTGCACCCAAGTATTACCTTAGGTAGACTTAATCATTTCACAATTACCAATGTCAATTTTACATTCTTTGAATTATTTTGTTGTCAAGGAGGCTCAATTTCGAGCACATGAAGTCTTAGTGGACCTATTCCAACTGGACTTTCATCACCAAGCTTTACAAGAAGTGAAGACCCATCTAGAAGAGGCAAGCCACCAAGCAGAGGAAAGAGAAGGCGCACTTTGATGGGTTGTCGAAGTAGAATACCATAAAATTGATCCAGGTTTGGGTGTGATGAAGGATCCTTTCAAGACCTTTTACTTAATATAGGTGCATGTTGTAAATAAGAGGAACATGTCAATCATCAACAACATAAACAAAAAAAATAAGTTTTTGATAACGGAGTTCGTCCAGGAGGGACTACATCTCCAGGCCCTAGTGTCAAGATGGCGTAGGCCACTACATTAAGTGTTGTCAGTAATGATTATGTACATAAGAGGTAATGTCATTATCATACAAGGAAAATTCCCTCACACAGGAGTGGCTCCAAGAGACGTTCCACTATAGGAACTCTCAGTCAAAAGACTCCTATCATTATGACACAAACTCATGCATGATGATCATCCCGCGGATGGGGCATAAAAGGGATCTCAAAACAAAACATGCAAAGCAACACATGAGTATCCCATCAACATACAACAAATGGATCTCAAAACATAACATGACAAATCATGACAACAAGTACATCACATAAACGATTCTGTGTCACATCAAACAGGAATCATGAAAACAAGTAAGAAACAATATCCCTCATCAACATCAAACAGGGATCTGTGCAGCACAATGTATAGAAAAATAAGTACATGAACACACTGCATATACCTCACAACCAGGGGCCATCTAAAGAAGCAGATGTCAAGCTGTTGAAGTTGTTCGGACCATCAATCTCACAGCATCAATCGCATGGAAATGACTGCTCGCACATGAATGCTGACACCTGCATTCCACTTAGAAAAGTGGCTGAATAATAGAATGAGCAAATGAAAAATATGAACACATCATCAGATTTTTGGTGTCGAATAGTGCAAAATCGACTATCGAATTTCTAAATTCTGAGAAATTGAGAATTTGGGGCTCAAGGAAACTTTTAGATTCCTCAAAGATTTTGCTCCATGGGTGGACTGGAAATATGCAACTCAAAAGGTGAATCGGTCCTCGCCATTGTGATCCCTGTGGAAAACCATGAAAAACGACTATAAACTTGACTATATTCTAACATGGAGAAAAATTACCTCCTCGGGAAAATTTCAAGGATCATGGTTCCACTCCCTGTTTTTGCAGCAGCCACGGTTCCACCTCCATACTGAAAAATGGCCAAAAAATTTAGAACTCTGATGGAGTCAAAAAGTGTTGAAACCATATAAAATTTGTCAAAATCTGACAAAGTGAAAATTCAGCCCTCCTAAAAAATGTTTCCTCGACCTGCGTACACTGCCTCCTCTGCCTCGAAATACGTGCCCTCTCCTAGTTCCTGCCTCTGCACCGTGCACTAAACAAATGATAGTTATAAAAAAAGTGAGAGAACATTACCCAAGAATTTCGTTGGGCGAAGTGGTTATGGATCTGTTTAATAGGGAGGAAGTCGAATGGTCAAACCCGCCTCCTCTTGTTTTTATACAAAAAAAAATCATGGGTTGGGTTGGGCCCACCCCCCATACCTGCCTCCCACTGCGTTTATCGTATGTGGTGGTTGGGTGTGTATTGTTTGGATGGTATTAAATGTGCCCTGCTTATTTATAATGCAACCAATGCATACCCATAACAAACATAACCATATATGCAACCCACATTCCATTTTTGACATATGCGTTCAAAATATATTTTGTTGTTTTATGACCATTTAATAACCATGATATTTTATATGGTTAGAACCATGTTTTAATAATTTTAAAAATGGTTTTTATTTTAAATGGATTTTGTTTTTTGGGGTATTAAATATCATATTTTTGTCTTTTGCAGGGTAAGGAGCCAATGACTAGGGACCAAGTGTTAATGGCTATTGGGCTGCCATGTGGGTCTCACCAGCTTACTAGGATGCCATGTGGCACACCATGGGCCCCTCTTTTCCCCTGTCATGTCAAACTTTGAAGAGCTCTATCTTTCACATACGAGTTCGGTTTGACGAACCGTTCACACCATCGTGATCACGACGACGAGATCTTTAACATGAACCTGGTTCAAGCATAATCCAAACACTTTGATTTTTTACCCTTCCTAAGTCCTCTTGGACTTTTGCATGTGTCTAGAGCCACCTAGATCAAAAATTCCCAATGTTCCCATGGAAGTTGATTTTCCTCCTAAAGAAAAATTGTCAAAAATAGAACAAGTCATTCACAGCTTGGATGTAAGGGTGGAGAATTTACAACTACAAATCAAACATGCTACCCCAATGGAAGAAATTAACAGAAGGGAGAAAGTGCACATAGCTTCCAAATATTTTGAAAGTGTGCAGAAAAGAAAATAGGAGTGTTTCAAACTCTATGAAGCTAGCATAGAGCCATGGAACAGGTTACCACATAGTGTCGAGCTCAAGGAAATTGTCTCCAAGATCTAAACTACTCGGTAGCACAGTGAAGCCATATGCAACAGTATTTTATCTTTACCCACTCCAAAATGTCTATCTACAATGCATGAGAGTGCAACCTTAGGAAGACAAGTTAACTAATGGAGATAAAAGAAGCAAAAGATAGAACAAAATGTTGAGAAACTGCAATATGAGGCTAAGAAGATCATTGATTTTCTTGTTGTGGCACAGAGTACAACACATAATATTATTGTTGAGACTAAGCCCCTACTCCAAGTTACCCTAATGTCTGCAAAATTTCCACAAACCTCGCCATAAATACTAAAAGAATCGAATCCACCATGCACAAGGCCAAGGAATCATTTGATAAATTTGTGGCAAAGGTCATCAAGGTTCTCCCTTCCATCAGTTTATAAAAATGGAAAATTGGCTTCAGGACAAGCCACAAGTAGTGTTAGTGGATTGTTGGGGTAAATAATAAATGGCAAAAAAAAATTGAAATTTTTCCTAAGAGTGGGGATACCGCGCAGAGGGGGATTAGCACCACACACAAGAGACTAATAATATGCCCAACGAACTACACAAACATGCAACAAAGACCAAATATTATTGTGTTGTAATTGAATTATTCCCCAATCGACAAGGTATCCACCAACAATGTAGCTTATTTATACATGGGAAAAGGTGGTGATTCGGCAAGGTATGGTGCAGCGGACAATTAAGGCTCTACACGTATGAGGACAACTCATGTAGGTGAGCTAGCAGGGTGAGTTGGCAGAAGATTACCTAAGATGGATATGGAATACTACCCCTATATAGAGGATGGTTGTTGATGATCAAGGGTTCAACTGGTTGGATTATGTTTAGTTAGTATCTCGGTGGTCGAGTACTCTACTCTATTATGTTTTGTTATGTTTTTGTATTTTCATTGCCACCTAATATTATCCGTATTCAATTGATGGATTCCATGGAGTTAGGTGACTTGAAGCTCTGACATGGTGTTAATGTAGGAATATTGAATATTATGTATTGTATGGAATTGGCCAGTAATATGATATGAATAACCACCTTCTAAGTGTTTGTTGTCAGACACATGGAACTTATGTATATTTTTTTGTTTGTTGGTTAATATAAATATGAGCTCTCTAGGATATTTGTTCCACATCTATGCTCTTAGTGTTCAAAATATTTGTGTCAATGATGAATTTTATGAATGGACTATGAGTCTACACGAAGTTTCTGCTTATTGTTTGTGCAATTAATTTATATGTTGCAAATAATTTTTTTTACTGCATAATGAATGAACCATGTTCCTTTGCTATTTTTTTAAGTTAGTTTTTCACCTATACCATGGAGGCCTATTGAGCACTGACTTATGTGTCTAAACCATATACCATCTACAACCCATGTTCGTTATAATTCCTAGGAGTATTTTTATGTGTGCAGTCATGGTTGTGAATGTATGTTTTTCAATGGAATTGTATATGACATATGCCAACTGCACTAGTTTAGATTGTTGAAATTCATATAGATGATATAATTTATTTTCATGTAATTACTGGTGACTGATATTCATTCTTTTCTTAGTTTATACTTATTATTTATGTCATCAAACAATTACACATTAGAAAAATATAGAGAAAATAATGCACAAGAGACAAGAGACACTAGAAATTAGGATCCAATTCAAGGCAAAACCCCACAAGGGGAAAACCCGACAACAATCTGTCTCTTATATAATCAGATAAAAATGAGATATCCAAGGCCAAGACCAGACACAAAAATTCCACCAAAACTTTAATTTCATCCCTCCTCCAGGTCACCTACACACTCAAAGTCAACATAGGTCAAACTGCATCAAATATGGTCAAATTGTTCCACTTCCTAAAACTTCAGCCCCTAAAATTTTGGGTCTTCTTGAAATTTCACTCCTGTAACAATATTTAAAATTTGGTTCTGTAGATAGCTTCTGAAATTCAGTCTTCTTCCACATGTGTGATCTCTTCTTCTAGGTCCATTAATCCTTCGATTCGGGTTCCTTTTTTATTATTCTAGTTTAGAAAGAGCTTCTTGAAAATGTGCTTGATGTAAATGCCAATAGGTTGAACTTTCTTATACATATATATGTGTGTGTGTGTGTGTGTGTGTGTGTGTGTGTATTCGACCTCCTGGAAAAATACATATAGTATATATATAATATATTATACTATATATATATATATATTCGACCTCTTGAAAAATACATACATATACATACACACACACACACACACACATACACACACACACACACACACACACACACACATATATAGATATATTTGTCTAGGAAGTCGAATAGGTGGCTCTTGGAGCCCCAGGCTAACTTGTTCCCAAGGAGGGTTGACTTGACAATTTTGGTGGACTTTGACTCAATAAAAATTTCTTTTTGTTTTCTTTACAAAAGTCCAAGTGGGACTAGACTCGAGTACAATTTATTTGGCTTAAAATAATTTTCCTTTTGACTCTTTGAGTGTGAAGAACATGTTTTGATCAAAAGTTAAATATAATAATGATAAAATTTTATTGTATTACATTATGAAGACCGACACTAGTTACATTTTTCAACGCTCCCTCTTAACTAGGGAGGTATTCATAATGACACAACAAGATACTCTCAAGTTAAATTATCCATATAAGAAAGGATCTATATTGATAAGTACCAATGATGATTTTTCATCATCATAGCTAGCATTGTCAAAAATAGTAATGCCTTTGAATTTCAAGCTCTATTTCTCCATTAGATCAAACCACAATGTTGGGAGGCATAAATTTCGACACCCTTTCATCTCTAGGCACATATCCCATATGGATGTTCACTAGGTATGTCCTCATAGGACTATTTCTTGAATCCATCATCACAATATTTGACACAAGAAAATATCGATCCTCGGGAATATTCTTATCTTGGATTAATGTATTTGACTTATGGAAATTAGTCCTGGTCAAGGCACAAATCCTAAAAGAATATAGTTCCCAGATACTTGTCCAATCCACCATTCTACCTATTAGTGTCTTTACTAGGCTTACAGCTATTAGTCTTGGCCATAGTACATGACACATGGATAATATGGTTTTTAAACTCACTCACTCTCAACTAGGGAGGAGATAATCACAAGCCTAAACTTTTATCAAAAATACTCATCCTTTCATAGAAAGTAACTTCATTTATTCATTGATTACTTGTTCTTTCATGGAGATCTATTGTAGTTTCTTGGCTCCTATTTGCATCACATCATAACAAGCTTAGACCTTCATGGTTTTCTGACAATCTTCATATTGAATCCAACATGTCATAAAATAGTTCACTAAATGACTTATGGAGCCAAAATTCTTCATAGTTGATTTGCACAGGCCTTCGCATATTATTTCTTCATATTGCAACACAATTTTGCTTCACACTCTTCCAAGAAATCATATCAACTTCAATTATTAGTAGTATCTCTATCAACATCAGTATTGTCAACCTAATCAATGTGTTCCTGAATCAAACAAATTAGAGCTACTTCTTTCTAGCTGAGAAAGGTGAACTACTTTTTTTTATTTTCCATTGAATCAAATTACTTTCCCTCATTCTTAATCTTCATATTTTTCCATGTTCTTCCAATTCTTCCATATGCTAATCAAGATTAGATAGATATTGTCTTTACCTGCAAACTTTATTAGAAATATATGAAAGAACAAAGGAAAAGTACAAAGATAAAATAGAAACAATAATAATTAAAGAAGGAGGAGTTGAATACTTATCTCTTTGAGGGGATTCAGAACCCTCTTAATCTTGAATAGAAACCCTTGATTATCAGTTGAAGGTTGGTTGCAAAATTCTGTCTTTGAAGAGCAATACGAAATCTTCTTTGGTTCATTCACATTGAATTGTACAAGTGGGTATCTAAGTTGACTGAGCATAAGACTTATTTCAAGAACAAATAACCTAAGGAGTGGAATGTTGAATTGATACGGTGACTCAAGAATGTCAGTGACAATATCTCTAGGGTTGTTGATTTCTAGATTAAGATGTTATTGTGTGAAAAATGGATTCTACGAATAAAATCATATTAATGTTTGGACGAAGAGGAAATAAACCTGAACCAGGATGTACGCTAAGTGGAAAACAATACAGAATAGATCCGAATAATTTTATTGAAACTAATTATAGCCCCGTGTTAGGAGGATCTAAGAGTGAAGAAGAAAGAAGTAACCCTACAACCCCATGACATTCCCCC
>APFE031286243.1:0-16138 GCA_000404065.3 Pinus taeda | reverse complement strand
TCATGTTTCATCCAAAAAATTGGGCAATTCTTCCCAACGGGGCTGCTCAGCCCAGGAATTACGTAATCTTGGGTAATAGTCAGTTGCTCTGCCCAGAAATTGCACAAATCTCCTAGGAAGTCAACCGAGATACCATCCAGAAATGCACATTTTCTCCCAGCAATTGAGTAGCCTCTTGCATATGCAGATTCTTTGACCAGTTCAACCCGAGACCAAGATAACTTGACTTGCATGCATGGCTTGCTTTTTCCTAGAATAGCAAAAGGCAACATGCAAAAATCCCTTGATTCAGGGAGCTATTTTTAGTAGTTAGAGATTACACGTAAAGATCATTAAAAAATCTTCCATCCAAGTGTCGCTTTTTCCTATATTTGTGGCATGTTCATCACAAGCCAAAACCTATGTTGCAGGAAACGTGGTATAGAGGTCCGTTTCCGTACGGAAACGGGTACGAAACGTGGAAACACGTTTGGTACGACCCACGTTTCCTCATTAACTTGTGTTTTTTTATTTTATTTTTTTAATTTGTTTTTTTATTTACTTTTAGGGTATGTTAGTGACTTCTTGTTGCTTCTAGATGTGTGTCTAAAGTTATAAAAGTGAATTTTTGTCCTAGTGTTGATATGCAGTTTATCAAGAAGTTTGAGGGATATGCAGTTCATGGTAATGTTAAATTCTTAAAGTAAAAGTGATATTCTCCTTTATTTTTCATTTTCATCCTTGTACTTAAATTTTTAACATTTCCATGAAATGACTCAGGATGTTTGAGAGTGGTTTCGCCCTCATTGGATTTCATATGGAGAAAGTAGAATTTTAGATCTCACTCAAAATCCAGCAGACTTATTTGTTTTTCAGGATTTTAGGATTGGAGGGATTGCAATGTTTCCATTGGATTTTATCATGTACTAGGGTATGGAACTTGTATTTAATCAAGAGAACCAAGCCCTCTATGCAGGGGAAACTCCCAATAATCAAGACCATGTAGGGTACTAGCGTATGAAACGTGTATTTAATCAAGAGCAGTAAGGTCGTTCGACTATGTAGGAGGAGACTCCCAATACAACAGTGGTCCTTCTAAAGAATTGGATGTGGATGCAGAAAATCATGATTTGGATCTCTCTCTTGCAACCTTATAGTCTTTATTGTACTTGCAGCCTCATATATTAATATAAATAAAGGTTGATTTTGAGATTTGGATATATAATAAAGGTTGCTTTTGGATGTTCCGATATTTTTATTTTCATTATGTGATCATTCATGAGTAAATGTGATGTAAATTAAATCTTAATGTTTAAGTGTGATAAATTATAATGTATCATTTATGTTTTATGATTGAACATATATAAATATTTAAATGTTTTCAATACATATATATATATACGTGTTTCCCTATTTCCAAAATTTGGGGAGGTCGTGTTTTGTATCGCTTCCCGTTTCGGAAACTCGTACTCGTTTCCCCGTTTCGTGCAACTTAGGCCAAAACTTATTTATTCGACACTTCACAACTCATTCTTTCACATAGATCTTGGAGCTCTGACATCCCACAACACATCGAGGACTCTTCGACACATCTGGCTCAGCTATTCACGGCTAAGTGGTCTCAACTTGTCATTTTCTGCATTTATGTCACTTTTTGTGTTTTCGCTTGTGTGAGTGTTGTTTTCTTGATTTCCTTGAATGCTTATTATCATTTACATGCATACTACCTTGTACTAGGACCATTTCAATTTTTGTTGCTATCTCACTGCTGTCACATGCATGAAACTGTTTTGCATGAACGGCTGCCGCTTCGACGACTCGCTTCACCCACATGCATGTAGTTCTGTTGTTCTATTTGGTGTCGTTTTCAGTTGCCCGTCAGTGATTCTGGCCAACCTTGGCCTAAACTCTGCCTCCGGAGAAGGAAGGCTCTGTGTTCCTCTCCAGAAATGTGCATTTATTCCTAGTGACTATCCTCCAAGATTTATTTGTGTATTTCTAAGAGACAGTGACTGCTCACCCATAGAATTGTGCAATGCAGTCACTGAGCCTGTAGTCAATTCCAACTAGAATTATGCATTGCGCAATTCAACACTCAACAGTTAGCCTCGATCGCGCATTACACAAATCGAATAGTTGATGTCCTTGTAGTTCCCTTCAAATTATGACTCACTTCAGTACGTCGGGGGCAATTCTCTGTGCAATGATCTTCATCACAAATAAGGCAAGGATATTTAGGCTTTCGCTTGGGTGTGTCATCAACTGATTGTTTTTTGGAATCACGTTTACGGTTGTCTTGTTTAGCTTTTCCTTTACCCTTCTCACATTTCAAGAATTTATCTACTGCAGTAGACTAGACAACATTTACCTCTAAGTCTTTACTATGATTCTTAGGGTTATCTATATTATTGTAGGTTGTAGTGGCCCGATTGGATTTAGATTTCGTAGAAGCAGTCGAGGCACTACAAGACTGTTGGGCCACAGATCTAATGATACCATTGATGGGTGGTGTATCTTTGGGTGTGGAAGATGCATGACTAGTTGAAGCCCACTGAGCACCACGTAAGAATTCATACAATGTGTCAGGTTGTGAATATGTAAGATCCAAATATTGGGCATGGACGATGGCTTGTTCCTCAGTTACACAGCCACCCATGGCTATGTCTTTATCGATAGGAGGGATGAATGATTTGGTAAACCATTCAATCAAAAGATGATCTAGAATTTCAAATTTGATGAGACGATGTCTACGACTCCATTCACGGATATGGTTGGAGATATCATTGGAAGTCGATTGTTGCAAAGATGTTAAGAGATGGGTTCTAGTCTCATATTAGACAGGCAATTGGAAATGGGTGAGGAAATCCATGACTAAAGTATTGAAGTCTTGAAAGGAACCTTGAGGGAGCTCGCTGTACCATTTAGCAGTAACAAGCATCAAAGTGCACTGGAAATTACGCAACTAGACTAAATCATCTACCCAAGAGTTAGAGAAACACCAAAGGTGATAAGTCATAATGTGTGCTTGGGGGTCTTCTCTAGATTTACCTTCTAATTTGGGGCCATCAATAGGAATTTTGGTTGGTATTGAAGGCCAATATTGTGAGTAAAGTAGTGGGTCATTCATAAGCCTTGACACATTCGGTAATTTCAACGTCGCCAAAAATGGAAGTTGTGGGTTATATGGAGTATAGGGTCTTTGGTACATGCCAAACTGAGTATTCCAGCCTTGTTGATTTTGGGTTTGCGCCCATTGTGGTGTATTTTGTCCATAAGGCACTTGGCCATAAGGAGGTTGACCATATGGAGGTTGACCATAAAGAGGTTGACCTTACTGAGTGAAAACTGACCATACTGTTGTTGGTAAGGTCCTTGTTACATCTATTGCGACTGTAGCAATGATTGTTGGTAAGATCCTTGTTGGGATTGGTAAGAAATCTGTTGTTGCAATTGTGAGTAAAGCCCTTGTTGGGGTTGAATAGGGATGTGTTTTTGTGGTTGCTGATAAAGTCCCTCTTTGGATTGGTAAGAAACATGCAATTGTGGTTGCGGGTAAGCAACTGCGGCGTTGGCTACGGGTAGGACACCGACGGATGCGGCTGCAGATAGGACACCTGCAGATGTGGCAGCAAATAGGACACCTGCAACTATGGCTTCGGGTAAGGTCCCTATTGTGGTTGAATAGGAATTGGTGGCCGTAACATTACCAATCCCATCAGCATATTTCATTTGAGGACCATACTTCATTTGAGGACCTGCATACTGATACATAGTTTCTAGCTTTTGAGAGCCTGTAGGACTATAAGTTTGTTGATAGGAAGTTTGAGTTAAAGGGACTTAATGACCTTGTAAAGGGGTCGCTATAATGTTTCTTGATACAGATGGAATTGATGTTCCAACTGGGTTAGAAACAACGCCAATGGGTCAACTTGCCCCCAGAGGGGGTGTATAACTTCCATTATAAGCAGGAGGTACATAGGGCAGAGGATATTCCCTCCCAAACATTGGAACAAATGAATTTTTATGTTTTCCATTGACATAAGGAACCACAGTTACTATGGCTACGGTAGGAGGAGAAAAAAGATTAAGTGGAATGTGCGTTTCACTTACCGACATTGTACGTTGGGTAGGGGTTCGGGAAGTTACTGGCATGTTTGGGATAAAAAAGTAGGTAGTAGGTGTGACACCAGAGGACAAAATGGGATTTTGAAATTATGAAGTTGCACCAAAATTATCTAAAAAAGCATCGTCGAGAGAGTTATAACCCAACGGAAACAAGGGCATATGATAAGGAGGAGGTGTACTTGGCCATGCCATCATGTAGGGAGAAGAAACATAAGGAAATCCTTCAGGAGGAACAAGTGACAAAGGATCAATCTTATACTGGGAATGTGTGATGTAGGAGCATCTAGCTGACAGGGCAAAGACAAAAATGAGGGGGATATGGTTTCTGAAGAGGACTGCGAAATTAATTCATTGAGTGGAAAGCATACTTGTTTTATTTATTTATTACTTTTCTTTTATTAAGTTACCTAAAGATTATTGTAATAAGTTGTAATTAGGAGCAGTAATAATTAGTTAGAGCCATTGTTTCCAAACAGTTAATTTACTGTTGTAAAAGCATGAAAAGAAAATGTACTAGACAACCATGCAAAGTTCCATATGGGGAATAACTGATGTAACCAATTGAACAAACTAACAACAGTTAGGATGGTTTGTAAACAGTGCTATTAAAAAGTGATAAAAAGCACAATAGAGGGGTTCGGACTGAAGAAGAAATATAGAAAGGAAAAATACAATTTTCTGTGCACATACATCCCTACAACGTCCTAACCAATTGTGTAATACTTTGTATTAAATTACTGTGTAAAGATTGTTAATGCATTGTTACAGATCTTAAATCAAAAAGGGGAAATAATCAAATTCGGAGATAATCAAATTCGGAGGAGAAGTAACGGCGCCCAGCTGCAGGCGACTCAAACAAAATAACCAAATACACAACAAAGAAATCATTTATGTAATTACATATATACGAAGTCAGAATTCGCAATTCCAGTGGAGCAAACAACCACTGTAATACCAGGTATGCGAACTTACAAACATAATCAAATTCAATTCCAGAGTTGAGCTCATATACAGTCATCAAAATTATTGTTCATTTACATTCTATGCAAATCATAAGAACAAACCCAGTTCACGGACATGGGAACCGTAACAATTACAAACAAAAACCAAACCCCATAAGTCCCCAAACTCATTCCTACGACCCAACGATGGTGTTACACGACTAAAGAACCAAACACAGACAGCGGCTCGAGGCCAACAACAACATCAACCCACACACCGAAGGCTAAGGACAAGCAAACCACAAATGAACAAAACGACACTACCCGGATTTCATTTGGGATAGCTGAGTTTCCAAGCGCCAAAACCCTCGGGTGGCTCTACCTGCAAGGGAAACCACCATACGAGATTAATTACAGTGGAAATGTAATGCAGGGGAACTAGAAAATTGAACGAACAAATACTATACAGAGAATTCGTTTACTTGATAGATAAGCCGTGACTGCAACCATACCTTCGGATTGTCTTCCTGCTCATGAGGAGCCAAAGACGTTAGGTCCAGGTAGAAAAATGAGTATAAATATCCAGCATAGAAAGGGAACTTACCAGGTAAGTTGGTGGAGGAACTAACAGAGAACGCCACCATAATTTTGTCGAGATTGTGTATGAATCGAACCAATTCTGAAGAATGAGACCAAGAACCATATGACCATCAACCAACACACAGAGGCAACAAATCGTGAAAACACAGGTGACAAATCGAGTAAAGGATGCACAGAGGTAGAGACCCATTAAAGCCGACACCAAATACACAGTAACAGTCAACATACAAGTAGAATACCCGAAGAAAAACAAACTTACCAGGGTTTCAACAATTTACCAAGTGAACGGAATACTCCCAAGTCAAATCCCGAACCATTGAAGTTGTGAAGACCACCGAGAGCATGCAGCTCGAAGAAACCAAAGCAACAAAACCCCGAACAAACCAAAGGAACCCACATTGAAGCCGTGAAGGCTACCAGGAGCTCGTAGCTCAGAGAACCAGGCGGACAAGCCTCAAACCAAAACAGAAGCATCATAGTGAAATTGCAAGGGGTCGTCGAGAGCTCACAGAGTAAATGACTGGGAGAAATAACAATAACCAAATGAGCGCGAGGGTGGTGAAACCCTATACCAAGGTGGGGTTTTAGAATTCTGAGTAGGGACAGATGTCCACCAAATACATAACCAGCGTACCATTACCGTAAACCAATTCAATTAAAAGCAGATTGAAAATCAAATTGTCATATATCTGAAATCTTGTGATTAATAATATTAGCTGTCAGTACACCATCAAGTGGAGCGCATCGACAGCGGGACCACGTGGGCTAGCCCCGTCAAGTGGTATCAGAGCAAGAAGTTGAGAAAAAAAAGAGGTAGATGGACATTCAAAGACGAGGACGTGGAAGAGGTGTGCGCAGAGTAGCAGATGAGGGCTTGAGGGTAGAGTTGAGAGTCCTTACTGCTCGCTTAGAAGCAGTGGAGGCAGGAAGAAGAAGAGACCCAGAACTTGGGGATGATAGTGAAGAAGAAACGGTAACCGCTACAGATGGATCAGCAGAAGAAACCTCCGAGTTGAGACTGTTGAGATCAGTACTGTTAGCTAGCAGCAAACCCAAACCTGAGATCCCTAACTATGATGGCAGTCTATCCGCAGATGTTCTACTGGATTGGGTAAGTGAGTTAGATAAGTATTTTGAAAACGAAGAGATCAGTAAGGACAAAAGAGTTAGATTTGCTGCAACCAAGTTAAAAGGCACGCTGCTTTATGGTGGGATAGTGTCCAAGCGGATAGGAAGAGGATGAACAAGCTACCGATAAGGAAATGGCCAAGGATGGTGGAAAAACTGAAGGGCAGATTTTTGCCTAAAGATTATCAGGTCGAAATTTATCGATGAGTGTAGAATTTAAGGCAGAAAGGTATG
The DNA here is from genome assembly GCA_000404065.3 of Pinus taeda. Classification (NCBI taxonomy): domain Eukaryota; kingdom Viridiplantae; phylum Streptophyta; class Pinopsida; order Pinales; family Pinaceae; genus Pinus; species Pinus taeda. The sequence goes on along the minus strand of APFE031286243.1, from coordinate 9,131 downwards.
ACCGTAAAGGAATACACAGAGGAGTTTTATCGTGTAAACTTGCGGGCTGGTTATATTGATGATACTCTAGAGAAGACAGCGAGATACGTGAATGGATTGAGGCTGGAAATACTGGATGAGATCAGTATTCTCTCTCCACGATATATAGAAGAAGCTTTTCAGAGTGTTGTAAAGGCTGAAGAAAAAATTAACAGGAAACTGAATAATAGGAGAGGACGAGGAAATGGCAAAGGACGAGGACAGTCCTACGACAGAGGGAGAACTACCACTAACAGTGAAGATAGCAGCAGCTCCAGAACTTCAGGGACAGTAGAGAAGGGAGATAGCACTAGACGAGGTCAGCCATGTCAGCGGGGAAGAGGAAATGGTCGTAGAAGAGGGAATAATGTCCAGTGCTACAGGTGCCATAGGTGGGGGAACAGATCCTTCGAATGCCCGGAAGCCGAGCATGCTGGCCAGAGGGGAGCATTTGTTGTGCAACCTGAGGAAGCTGAAGCACAGCCCCGGGAGGTAGAAAATTTGGCAGAAACAAAAGAGGCTTTAGTTTTAAACAAAGTGTTGTTGAAGCCAGCCAAGGAGATGGCTGAACAGACCCAACAGAAGACACTGTTCCGAATAGTTTTCAAATCACATGGGGAGTGTTGTAAATTAATCATAGACAGTGGAAGTATAGATAACTTAGTTGCCATTGAGATGGTGGAAAATCTGGGATTGAAGCGACTTAAGCATCCCACACCTTACAAGGTGTCGTGGCTACAGAAAGGCCACCAACTATTAGTTGATAAACAATGCGAGGTTGAATTTCATATTGGCAAATACCAGGACAAGGTTGTCTGTGATATTATGCCAATGGAAGTATGCCATATACTGCTAGGGAGACCGTGGCAGTATGATCAAAAGGTGATGCACAATGGGAAGACGAATTGTTACAAATTTGTGAAAGATGGAGTCAAACATACGCTTGTACCCATCCAAGAGGAGGATGCAATAGAATCAAGTGGAACAAAAGCATTTTTAATGGGAGGAAAATAGTTTGTTAAGAAGATTAAGGAAAACGAGGTGAATTATGCGATTGTAAGAAGGACAAGAACAATGTTGCTAAACACAGAAAAGTCAGAATTGCCTACAGAGATTTAGGAGCTATTGGAAGAATTTAAGGACATTGTAGTGGACGATTTACCAGATAAGTTTCCTCCCAAGAGAAGCATTAGCCATCATATCGATTTCATACCTGGAGCAAGCCTACCGAACAAGGCAACATATAGAATGAGCCTGAAATATAATGAAGAGATTCGTAAACATGTGCAAGAGGTTCTAGATAAGGGACTGGTCAGAGAAAGTCTGAGCCCTTGTGCGGTACCAACAGTACTCATACCCAAGAAGGGTGGAGAATGGTGGATGTGTACGGATTCACAAGCTATCAATAAAATCACTATTCGGTACAAATTTCCCCTACCCAGAATGGATGACATGATGGATTGTCTTAGCGGGGCAGCTTACTTCACGAAGATTGATCTGAAGAGTGGATATCATCAGATCAGGATTAGAGAAGGAGATGAGTGGAAGACAGCTTTCAAGACTAATGAAGGGTTGTACGAATGGCTAGTCATGCCATTTGGATTAAGCAACGCTCCTAGTACTTTTATGAGATTGTGAGATGTTAAAAGAATTTATTGGCAAGTTTGTGATAGTTTATCTTGACGATATTTTGATTTTCAGTAGAACGAAAGGAGAACACCTTCAACATGTTCGAAGGATGTTAGAGAAGTTGCAGCAGAACAAACTGTTGATAAACTTAAAAAAATGTACTTTCCTACAGAAGGAACTGGTCTATTTGGGGTTTATAATTGTGGAAAATGAATTGAAAATGGACCCAGAAAAGATTGCGGCAATCATAAATTGGCCATCACCAACGAGCTTCTTTGAGGTACGTAGTTTTCATGAACTGGCAAGTTTTTATGGGAAATTTATTAGGAACTTCAGTGAAATCTGCGTGTCGATGCTAGACACCATCAAAAAGGCCAGTCAGCCTTTTTGTTGGATCAAAGCAGCGGAGGACAGCTTTCAGCTTTTGAAGCGGAAGATTACAGAGAGGCTAATCTTGAGGCTGCCTGACTTTAACAAAAATTTTCAGGTTCGATGTGATGCAAGTGGGGCAACTATTGGTGTTGTGCTCAATCAGGAAGATAGACCGGTGGAATTCTTTAGCGAGAAATTAAATGATAGCAGGCAGAAATACTCCTCGTGTGACAAGGAATTTTATGCCGTGGTCCAAGCTTTAAAGCATTGGAGACACTACCTGCTGGGCAACGAATTTGTATTATTTTCTAATAATTCGGCATTACAATATGTAATGCAGCAACACAAATTAAACCATAAGCACACCAAATGGGTAGAATACTTGCAGAGTTTCACTTTCATGCTAAAACACATTAGTGGGCAAGCCAATAAAGTGGCAGATGCCTTGAGCAGAAGAGCTTTGCTCTTACAGGAAAGCAGAATACAGGTGATGGGATTCGAACATCTGAAGGATTTGTACTAGACCGACACAGACTTTAAGGAAGCTTTTGAAGCCTGCCAAAATCCTGTGTTGAGGAATACTAGTCCATGGTTTGACTACAATTTGCAGGAAGGACTATTGTTCATAGGTGGACAGTTATGTATCCCGGACTGTTCGATGAGAGAAAATATCGTACGGGAGAAACATAGTGGTGGTATAGCCGGTCATTTTGGCATAGACAAAACTTTGGAGCAGCTCGGACACTTTTATTACTGGCCCAGAATGCACAGGGACGTACAACGATATGTGAACAAGTGTAAAGTCTGCCAACTAGCGAAAGAATACAGTCAGAATACCGGACTTTACACGCCACTACATGTTCTGAGCAGGCCATGGGACTCAGTCAGCATTGACTTTGTCTTCGGACTGCCTAGGACGCAGCAGGGGTGTGACTCGGTGATGGTGGTGGTAGATAGATTTTCAAAAATGGCTCATTTTATTCCTTGCCAAAAAACTAGTGATGGCACGTACATAGCTCACCTGTTTTTCACGGAGGTTGTTAGATTACATGGCCTACCCAATTCTATCGTTTCTGACAGGGATGTAAAATTCACAAGACACTTTCGGCGCACCCTGTGGAAAGAGTTGGGCACGCAATTGAATTTCAGCTCTATGTATCATTCGCAGACTGATGGACAAACGGAAGTGGTGAACAGGAGTTTGGGAAATTTATTATAGAGTTTGACTGGGGAAAATTCATGGTTATGGGATCGTGCTCTCGCCCAAGCGAAATTTTCTTATAACGATTTTCCCAATCGCAGCATGGGACATAGCCCATTTCAAATCTTGTACAACATGCATCCTCGGGGAATACATGAATTGCGAGATTTGGGAAAATTAGAACGGAGAAGCGCAGATGGAGAAGATTTTCCTGAAGCAGTGAGCGAACTACATGAACATGTAAAATTAAAATTGCAAGACAGCATACAGAAATACAAGCAACAAGCAGATTCAAGGCGAAGAGAAGTACAATTTAATGTTGGAGATGAGGTCCTCGCGCACTTGCGCAAGGAACGATTTCCTAAGGGCGCGTATAATAAATTAAAATTTAAAAAAACTGGTCCCTGCAAGATCTTGAGTAAATTTTCAGCCAAGGCCTACAAAATTTAGTTTCCACCTGATATAGGCATATCAACTATTTTCAATGTGGCGGATTTGTTCCCATATACTGCCCAAGCAGAGGAAGACAGTGTGGTACGGCCAGAATGGGACACCCAGGTTGGAGACAGTTCTTGGATGAGGCATATGCCTTCGACTCAATCCCATGAGATTGAAGGGATTCTCAGTACCCAGGTAGCCAAGAAGACACGTAGGAAGGAATATCTACGATATCTTGTCAAGTGGAGAGACCATCCAATGGAGGACAGCTCATCGCTCGACGTGGCGCAGATATGGAAGGTTGGCTATTCGGTGGAGGAGCTCATGGAACGAGCCATGATTTTCTTTTATCCCGGGAGCCTGATGCAGGAGCATCTAGCTAACAGGGCAAAGACAAAAGTTAGGGGGATATGGTTTCTGAAGAGGACAGAGAAATTAATTCGTTGAGTGGAAAGCATACTTGTTTTTTTTATTTATTACTTTTCTTTTATTAAGTTACCTAAAGATTACTGTAATAAATTGTAATTAGGAGCAGTAATAATTAGTTAGAGTCATTGTTTCCAAACAGTTAATTTACTGTTGTAAAAGCATGAAAAGAAAATGTACTAGACAACCATGCAAAGTTTCGTATGAGGAATAACTGATGTATCCAATTGAACAAACTAATAGCGGTTAGGAAGGTTTGTAAACAGTGCTATTAAAAAGTGAGAAAAAAGCACAATAGAGGGGTTCGGACTGAAGAAGAAATATAGAAAGGAAAAATACAATTTTCTGTGCACATACATCCCTACAACGTCCTAACCAATTTTGTAATACTTTGTATTAAATTATTGTGTAAAGATTGTTAATGCATTGTTACAGATCTTAAATCAAAAAGGGGAAATAATCAAATTCGGAGATAATCAAATTCGGAGGAGAAGTAACGGTGCCCAGCTACAGGCGACTCAAACAAAATAACCAAATACACAACAAAGAAATCATTTATGTAATTACATATATACGAAGTTAGAATTTGCAATGCCAGTGGAGCAAACAACCACTGTAATACTAGGTATGCGAACTTACAAACATAGTCAAATTCAATTCCAGAGTTGAGCTCATATACAGTCATCAAAATTATTATTCATTTACATTCTGTGCAAAGCATAAGAACGAACCCAATTCACGGACATGGGAACCGTAACAATTACAATCGAAATCCAAACCCCATAAGTCCCCAAACTCATTCCTACGACCCAACGACGGTGTTACATGACTAAAGAACCAAACACAGACAATGGCTTGATGCCAACAACAACATCAACCCACACGTCGAAGACTAAGGACAAGCAAACCACAAGTGAACAGAACGACACTACCTGGATTTCATTCGGGATAGCTGAGTGTCCAAGCGTCGAAACCCTTGGGTGGCTCTACCTGCAAGGGAAACCACCAGACGAGATTAATTATAGTGGAAACGGAATGCAAGGGAACTAGAGAATTGAACGAACAAATACTATACAGAGAATTCGTTTACTTGATAGACAAGTCTTGACCGCAACCATACCTTCAGATTGTCTTCCAGCTCACGAGGAGACGAAGACGTTAGGTCCAGTTAGAAAAACGAGTATAAATATCCAGCATAGAAAGGGAACTTACCAGGTAAGTTGGCGGAGGAACCGATGGAGAACACCACCATAATTTTTCCAAGATTGTGTATGAATCGAAATAGTGCTGAAGAACGAGACCAAGAACCATATGACCATCAAACAACACACAGAGGCAACAAATCGTGAAAACACGTGCGACAAATCGAGTAAAGGACGCACAGAGGCAGAGACCCATTAAAGCCGACACCAAACACATAGTAACAGTCAACATACAAGTAGAATACCTGAATAAAAACAAACCTTACCAGGGTTTCAACAATTTACCAGGTGAACGGAATACTCCCAGGTCAAATCCCGAACCATTGAAACCGTGAAGGCCACCAAGAGCATGCAGCTCAAAGAAACCAGAGCAACAAAACCCCAAACAAACCAAAGGAACCCTACCGACTCTGGCGATGGTTGAGAAGCAAGGGGTTGGATACTTAGGAAAATACAAATTTCAACACCTTAGTTTTCAAGGGATCCAAGCTCATTAGTATCGTAACCTACAACTCCTGGTGAATTAGGTGCATTAGCATCTCCATTGATATTCGAGGTCTCATTTGGAACTCTTGGTGTTTCTACGACGATGTCTTTTAAGGAAATGAATTAGAAAAGCATGTTGGTGAATTCTTTGGGCTTAAATCCAATTTTCTGATTAACCATTAATGTTTGAGGACAAAAGGAGGTTTTCATTTCATAGTTGAGCCATAGGGATCTGATGCGCAGTGTGCCAAAATAGTATGCCGATGAGCCATCGGGCTTTGGGTTGTTTGCTTTCGAGGTGGTGGAACAGAAGTGACCTATAGAAAAATAAAAATGAGGAGAGAGAGTCAACTTATGAGTTGCCATGCAACTAAGAGTTAAAATTTGTTACACTAAAACTACCTTATAACCACGCTAGAACCGCATTGCACTTGGGCAGTGTCATGATCCTGCATACTACTTGTATCCATCGGGTTCGCCTTGAGGATGTAGTTTCCCAGGGGCTAGGGCGAGGCAGAGATAAGGGCACATTAGCCACCGAAGGGATGAGAGCCTAGGAAGGAGGGGGATGAGCCACATGGGTGCAAGGAAATGGTGGGGACGAGGACCTGACGGAAGGAGAGTTAGACGGGGAACGCACAGGGGAAGAATATGAGAGGATATTGGGTGAAAAATCCAAGCACAGAAATCTAGTAAGGCACCCGAGAGAGGAGACACCATGACTCTCGTGAGAGGAGAGCTAAGCAATCCAGGCAGTCGCTTTCGTTTTCTCTTGGGCATGCTCCTTTAACTGACACACAAGGAGATTCTTCAGTACCTAAAGCATTGGGCAACCCCAATTCAACTTCCTCCATAACTAGGACTTCCCTGTGTATGGAGTCAAGAATCCCACTATCAAACAAGGTGGCGATAGTAGCATCATTGAAGTTACTGGGAGGACACCCGGGACTTCTCTCTTTGCCAGCATATCTTCCTTGCCCCTTTTCCTGGTTCATGGTTATGTAGAGTAAGGTTGAAGACATGATGCCAAAAAATTCGCTGAAAGAGAATGTTGGAGGGAGAATGCAGACTGGCTAGGGGGTTGAGCATGAGGCCGGGGCGTGAGGATGGGGGATCTCATACTCGGCACCTAGTTTGTGTGAGTTGGAGTACATGAAACATGTGTGGAGGGTGAGCTAGGTGAGAGTTGCATGTTGTGCGTCTTGGAGTGAGAAGCTATGATCACGGGGTCATCCTGATTCGGGAAATTAATATTTTTAAACGTTATTAAAATTATTAATTTTTTAGTAGTTAATAAGTTATAAATAAAATCAATTATTTTTTTAATAATAAATTTAAATGTATAATTAAATTAATTAATTCAAAATAAAAATTATTATATTTATTTACTTAATAAAAATAACTATTCATAATAAAATATTTAATAATATTATTGATATTAATATTAATTATACTTTTAATTTCTACTAATAGTTACATTATTAATACAATATATTAATAAATATAGAATTTTTAAAAAATATATTAAATAATGAAAGCCTTAATCTAAAATAAAAATAATAAAAATGATTTATTTTAATTAATTAAAGAATATATAAATTTTAGGTTTTTTTAATTTAAATGACTAATATCAAAACATAATGATAATACCATAAAAATTATGAATAGTCATATATAAATAATTACATAGTTTCTACAAACACTAAGAAAAAATTATTAGGTATTTTTCTATTTGAAATAAAGAAATATGAATTTTTTAAAATATTATTTTTAATATTGATTAAATCAGTGTTGATAATATCGCCGAGATATTGGCGATATTCAGAAATATCGGGATATTTTCGGCGAGCCAAAATATCGCCGACCAAATATCGCGATATTTTATGGTTTTGAAAATATCGCGCGATTTCCGATATATCGTCGATATCTCGGAAAACATCGCGCGACGACGGAAAATATCGCCCATGACAGTGAAATCTTTCCGCGCGGCCTATAAAATTCGATTTTTGGTTTTTTTCATGTCATTTTGTTTTTCTGAGCGCTAGAGAAGGAATGTGGGTGCTGCCGAGGAGGGTTTGAACGTTCCATAGCCATTATTGCCAATTTGCCACCAACAACGAAGATTTCTCTAAGCTGCAAGTTCCAAGAACAGTGAGACATCTCATTCTTCCCTACAATCATTTTGCTTGGTTTTTGTTTTCCATTTCAAAATGTAAGGGTTTTAAATTTATCATCATAGTGTGTAGGAAAGAGATGCATTGAAACTCTTTGCAAAACATAGTGATTCTCATAACAAACATATATTCCAAACATTAATTGCTACATCTGTTTCAAAAGATTGCACAATTCATCAAGGTTTGTCACTATGTTTTCTTGCTGCCATCATAGATCACTGTTAGTGTCAAATTATTACCACTGTTAAGATTCTTCAATTAGTGATGGAAGGGAAGGCTATCGGTATCCTATTCCTAGAGAAAAAGAAACAGCTTCACAGTAGATTAGAATGGAATGAAAATACTGGACAGTGGATAATTAAGTAACGAACTAGTTTACATGTTCTAATTTTTTGATCCATATATGACCAAAATCAGTAAAATCATGACCAAAACCAGTGAATATATGACCAAAATAGTTCCAAAAAATAGAACAGTTAGACAATTCCTTCACGTGACAATTTTTTTACCTTCTTATTGAAGTGCATTTTGAATAATAATTGAAGTAAATGGCTGATCTCACTAAAACAGATTGAAAATCCATTTCTATTTCACATCAGATTGGAACTATTAACTTAAGAAACTCTCCATGGCACATGCCACTATTATGGCCATACATCATCATCGAGCTACTTAGAGGATCATTGTTGCCAGGAGATTCAAGCTCACTATGATGTGTCACATGATACATCTATATCAGGCCTGTATCATTGTCAAGTCATCATCAGGTTCATATCATAGGTGATATAATAAGTGATATACAGTCACCTCATTTCCTTGGCATATCATTTTCAATTTTGCATTTTTAGGCTCTTTCATTGCTTGGCATCTTTGGTTACAGTGGCAATTATTGCATGATACAAGCTCATTGCCCTCTTAACTTTTAAGTCTACTCTTTTTTTCATGCCCATTGAAAAATTGCAAATTTACAAATAATGTAGCAAAAAAAGTTAAAGTTGTTTTGTAAAATGATGTGGTTATTTGTAATTTTGTATTACTTATTAAGTTACTAATTCCAATTTTTTTTTGGTGCTCTAGGTTTCCTTTTGAGTTAGCGGCTAGCTGACTACAAAATACAAATATGCCAAAAGCCTTGGACCCATTTTGGGAGTATGGGAGCCCTGATGGTGGGACAAATCGTGCATA
>APFE031286237.1:344914-365332 GCA_000404065.3 Pinus taeda | reverse complement strand
GAAGTGATCCAAGAGAATAAGATTAAGTTTATAGTCAAAATATTATTGTGAGATAATAATATTTGACTTTTCTATTTTTGACAGCCAGTCTAAAAATAGACTTGATCACTCACACTGTGATCACTCACACTTTCATCAAAAATAGAAGTCCATCTATTTTTCCCAACTTGATCAATCATCCATAAACAACAACCTGTAATCCATAGACATGATCCATATGTCTAAAAATAGACATAGTCTAAAAATAGACTTGTGCCAAAAATAGCCTGCGGGCCCACTTAGTGAAGGCGACTCTTTTCACTAAGCTCCATCATCTTGTTGCAATCTCAACAGAAGTTATTGCATGTCCTAATGCAATATATATCACATTAACTCTTTTGCTCCTTGAGATTTGGCTTAACTTTGCATGATATCATTTGATAACTTCATATTTTTGCAAAGTGTTTTACTTGAATTGCAACATGGTTGGTTCTTGTGTTTGAACCATTTTTTTGTTATTGCATTCCATTTTGATATTTGAACTTTGCATAATGATATTTTGATTATTGTTTCAAAGTATATCTTTATTGGATTGCATGATGGTTGGTTCTTGTATGACAACCATGATTTTGTTTGTATCCAGTTTATCCTTTAAGCACTTTTTGAAAAGCCATTGTATGCTCATAATAACAATGTAATAGTTAATATATGTTGGAAGTATGTGGGCTCCTGAGTATGATATGGACATGGAAAGATATGAAGATGAATGTATTCCCCCCCCCCCAAACTGATTGTATTGGCAATTTTATGAAATGAGGAAGAGAAATGTTTTCCAACAATCATCATTCTAGCATTTTATGGAATTCTATGGTCAAAAGTTAAAAAATGACGTACCTTAACTTACCCTTTGGAATGGATGAGTTATATGTGTGGTGGCTGCAAAATTTTGATCATATTCTTAATCAAGTGGCTGAACAAGAAGAGTCATGGATAAAGAGTTAAGATGACTTTTTATTGCTTCTACTAAAACTTGCTGAATCTGTTCCAAAATGCTGAAAATAATAGTCTTCATGTCTTCAAAACTCATTGGCACAATTCCTACTATGTGAAAAAGATGTTCTGATGTCGAACATAGCAGGAAATTGTTGACTTAGTGACCAATAATGGATGCCACTAGTCAAGACGAGAACTCTCACCATTTATAACAATGAGAGTCAAGATGCCCAAACACATCTTGATAGGTACAAATGAATTTGCTGATGTCGAGTCACCTAGAAGATCTAACGAACAAGGGACATTAATGTATTCCCATTGTTTGTCAGCATGAGAACTTGCCATTAAGGCATGCAAGCCTCAAGGTGTTTTTACAAAGAACTTAGACTCAAAGGATTATGGACTCAATAATTTGCATTGAAGTAAAGGCTTATTTACGGAATGAAAATGACAGGAAAGGGAAGATGAAAATGGAAGATGGCAATGGAGAGTAGAAATGGCAATGGGTAATAAGCATCTGAATGAGACTCTTGCTTTTATTTGTTGGTGATGAATGGAGAAAAAAGTAATGGAAAGTGGATGTGAATGTAAATGGAAAATATGGAGAGAAATGAGGTGAATGGTTTATTATGAAGTATGGATGTGATGGAGACAATGGTATTTGAAAGTTTTTCAAGTATGGATCTGATTTTGCATTAACATTTTTTCTCTTTGTTGCTGATTATCCTCTTATGAAACAAATTGGTCTCTTAGAGAGACACCATTCACTTGTAGTCATTTGTCCTTCCTCCTGGAACCTGCAAAAAAAACTAATACTTCTTCTGCAATTGAATGTAAGATTATCAAAGGAGAGATATGGCCAATCTTTCTAGTATGATATTTACACATAAAACTAAGAATTTGTATTAATGAAACAAGTTATCAAAGGAAAAATCAAAAGAATGTATATCTGCTTTGGAATTAGTGCCTCAAGTTGAATGTTGCTTATTTTCAAAAATTTATTTCATTATTTACCGTTTCAAAATCTAATGATGGATTTCTCATTGTGTAGATCTTGTTGAGATCTTTCCAATGATACTTGAATCATCAAAATCTGATTTCGTATGAGAAAGTTAGGCTGATTTGAACAATGAGATTTTTTAGCTACGGAATGGCTTTAGCTGTGGAATGACTTTAGTTGTGGAATGTGTGCAATATCTGTAGCTAAAAATCTTGAATAAAAAGTTAGCCATTCATTTTTCATCATCAGTCCAAAATTAATCAATACCTTCAGAAAAGTGAGTAAATAAATTATTCATTTCATGGATTCAAATTTTTTTTTTTTTTGACATGTGGCAACTTAGTGATAACACACACTTTAACTTCCCTTTGATCGGGGTCTTTTTCATTGACTTAGATCAAATGAATAGGACACCATCCATGTACTAACATTTTCCCAGCTACCCATGTGATTCATTTCGTCTCTTGACACCTATAACCTATAGAAGTATGAAAATGGTTGCGGAATTGCTAGTTAGTTGTGGAATCAGGCTGCATTCCATAGCTAAAAGGCATCCAACCATCAATTTTTTTATTTAAGTTATTGGAAAAGAGATTTTATGCAGCCAAGTACCGGGAAAAGAGAGCCTAAGATCACAGCTGGTACACAAGACCAATTATTCATGAGCTTCTCTGCTATTTTTCAAAAAAAAAAAATCTTCACTGTCTGCCTGAAAAATAAAATTTTTGGAAATGGTATATGAAGCAAAACAGTTTTAATGATGAAAATATATCAGAGTAATGGAAATGTATGATATTTTGAACAGCTTTGATGACTCCCTCGGGCTCTGTCAATGAGACCCATTCTTCCCTTTTTTCACTGTGTAAATACCTCTGTAAATGATGGTTAAATGAAAACAAAATGGTTATATAGAGGATGGAAGAACACTGGGGAGAGAGAATCGATAGGTATGGAACTAGGAAAACGATGAGTATGAGGTTGCATTAAGAATGGTTTACGAAGTAAGAAGATTCGTATGAAAGGAAATGGATGAAGGTTGTATGCGTGAATCGATGCGGAAGTTATATGAAATGGAGTGGATGCCCATGTAAACAGAGAAAATCAAAAACATAATGAAAAATCAAAGTGCTTGTATACATAGGAAAGCTGCGGAGGTGTAAGAGAGAAGCTCAGAATAATACGAATGTAAAATAGCCATATCCAACCCATTCAAGTGATGGAATTAACCGTTAAATAGGTGCTTAGAGAAGTATCGTATTCAATTGGGATACGGCTTTGCTATCGGCCGTTAAACTGAAATACAGTCACGGAGGTTGCATGAGACCGTTAGCATTAAAGACAAGAGGCATGGTATAATCAGGATCGAATGCCACCGTATAATTAGTTCCCAAATCGGATTTCCCTTCCTCAAGCAAGCCGTGTTAAAACAACACTCTGTTCATTTAATTAAAATCATTTTTCCTCACACGACATGCAAAAAGAGGCTTTAAAGAACTGAGAAAGTATCCCAAACTGCTGCAAATTTCTTAAAACCGTTTTTGGGTTATCTAATTGACCCTATTGCCGAAAAAAATCCCATGTTTTATTTTTCCCAAATTCGTCTCCATTTGGCTGGTTTGTGCAGTTGAAGTTTGACGTTTTTTTCTATTTTGCGTTTTTCCTAAATTGTTGTGGCAATTGTGTTTTCTTTAGGTTTGCAATATTTGCTTAACCAATAGTAGCAAGTAAACATCAAAGGATGAACCCCGTGGGACACAATCCTCTCTGATCAACACAATAAGCTACTTCGACTTGTCTATTGACCTAGTTATCTGTTACCTATTCCAGTTGTTTGCTAGCAGTTAGACTATTTTTATATCATGTGAATTAGGCATTTCTTTCACCTATTTTTTTATAGGTCACATAAAGAAGTAAACTAGTCTATCATGGTTTGTCATTACGGCTGTTCAAGTGCCAGACATAGTGAGATCTTCGATTTGAAGCTCAGTAGGAGAATGGGTTAGCTGAACCTTGATTCATCTATAGTTGTTGGCTTCAGTTGTTGATTTTTGTGCATGTCTGACAGAAGCTGTAAAGGTGATGATCTACTATTTAATTGATTTTGCTCTTCACAGCTCAGAATAATCCCACAACTTTCAAATTTGAGGTTAAAGCCAAAGAACAGAGGAAATTTCAAGCTGCAATAAAAATTATTTACATTGCAGATTTATTTTTTTTATGATTTTGCAGGTTTGTTTAAGGCCAAAGCTCTAGCAGGAATGCAAATTTTCTATTGAGGCCACTGTGGAGACTGGAATTGGGGATAGCAATTGATTGTTTCTTTTCTTTTTTTTCTCTTTGAAATTGTGAAATTTTATAAGAATGATTAATGATATTCAATTTTAGGCAACAAAGACTTCAAGTAAAATATACTAAAAACAAGACTTTGACTGAGGTCTTAAACTAATTTTTTTATCAATCTGGGCTGGGTGATTGGGATAGGATCCATGTCGGGACAATTCTAGAGATGCCCATGTGGTCGGTTTCTTCATTGGATGCATGTAACCTGCTAAACCTTGGAATTAGTTGCGGATTTCACAGTTAGTTGCGGAATCAGACTGCATTCCGCAGCTAATTTGCAGAATCTTATTAAAATAGGACACAGTGTTTTAAGGACCACTACAAACCATAACCAGTCAATCTTGGACAGCTGAACATATCAAAGCAGTTCGATTTTTTTTATTATTTTTTTTTAATCAAATGAAATGATGAAGTTTATTGTATTTCCCTTTTTTTTCTTTTTTTTTACATAACAATCCTTTCTCAGATCCTCCAGATCACACAAAGTGCAGAAGGAAAGCATACTCAAGAATTTTTTTTTTTTTTTAGATGTAAGAAATAAGGTCTCCTAATTACACTTCCCCGACAACGGCGCCAACATGTCTAGTCAATTTAATGTCTTAAATTTCTCTACATAAATGATCAACCTGGGTATCGTAAATTGATGAAGTGTGGTTCACCATATGTGCCTAGTTAACCTTTTTCTTACTTCATTGTTTTATAGTTTATGTTGTTTTTGGGGTTTTGTTCTTGTTGGTTTCCTGAACTATTTAATGCAAATGGAAATCATATTCTAAGGTCTTAAGAATAATTTTAAAAGTCAAGTATGGATGTAGATTTCAAGACAAGGTCTATGTCCCTTATAGTAACTTCCAAAACTTAGCACTTCAATAGATGAAAGAATAACTTCGGTGTAAATCACATGCAGACAAACATTTGTCGACGCGTTTCGAACCAACAAGTGTGGTTCATCGTCAGGACAAGTTGAAGAAAAAGATCCAGCCTAACATGTTAAATAGTCTGAGCAGAGACTCTAACGGCTAAATCAACCCACAACTAATTTTGACCCTAGGACCCAAGTCAAATTGTTATTCATTAACATAATTTAATATTAATACTATTTATAATTATTATTAATATTATTTATGGAACTTAGTTTAAATTAGGTAAAAATATAAAGATACATAACAAAATTTTCCAATAGTTCATTTTAAAAATTAATTTATCTATTTATTAATATTATATATATATATATATATATTATATATATATATATATATATATATATATATATATATATATATATATATATATATTATATATATAAGTTATAATATTAGGTTATTTAGGATTAAATAAAATACTTTTTATGGTTAGTTTAAGAAGATAATTTGCTTATTCATTCAAATTATTTAATAATTATTGTTAATACATAAATATATATAATAGTAATAGGTTGTTAACGAGAGATCTCAAAACATGCTATTGATAAAATCAGTAGTTGAACAAAAGTGTAAATATGTAGCTACTTAAATCAAACAAAAGATGAAGTGTTTATCATGAAATCATTGTCTCTGCTGCCCATCTAATTACATAAATAAAATCTAAACTATTGCACTCAAACAAACCAAAAATTGCAGACTAACAAAAACAAGATCAATTTACTTCACTTATAATCTGATAGCTCGCCAAGTAGCTTCTTGGGTTAAGCCATGGCACCGTAGATAATGTCAAATAACATGAAGAACTTGATATCTAAATTACCTACTTTTAGATTAATGAAAGTAAAATCAAATCACTTCACTTATAATCTGATAGCTCGCCAAGTGGCTTTTCGGGGTTAAACCATGGCACTGGAGATAAAGTCAGATAACATGAAGAATTTGATATCTAAACTAGCTAATAGTAGCAAACAAATATCACTAAAATCAAAGCATAACAACTGAAATTTAAAAGCTAAAGTTCAGTAGAGAAAGCACGTCTCATATCACCATTTGATGTAAAAACTACATTAAAAATCTCGAGAAAAAACTAATAAGAAAATACAAGAACATGTAAAGAAAAACTAATCTACAATCAACTAGTTGAACACACTTGCATGAATTAAAATTGCATGAATGGAAAATCTAATCTATCAAACTTGAAAGCAATAAAATGACATACTTGAATGAAATCAAAGCAAAATAACAAAATAAAATCTACTCTACCTTACATTCTAATATGCTCCATGACATCTACTTCACTTCTCTTTCCATGTTGAGAACATCAAAGCTTTATTCAAATTCTTCAAAATTACAAAGTACAACAAAGCTCTTCAAACCTTTCTAAAGCCATTAAGGAAGAACTACAAACTCCAAGCTAAAGAACTAAAAAGCCAAGCTAAGCTAACCAATGAAGGAGAGAGATCTCCTATTTATACAAAAAGATGAGAAGCCATCTCATTAGTGAGAGTCCATGAATCTCTCCCTCTACCTCTAGAGTTCCAATCAAAATAGGAACTGATAAGACACATGTCTTCTTAGAGTTTCAATACAATTAGGAGATGTGACACATATCCTCATGATTCCATGATTCTTTCCACTCAAATTCGAATTTGGCCTTAGAGTGCCACATAAAGGTCTTCTAGAAGCTTCCTTTTGACCTACACATGTCAACAATCTCAACCCACTTGTTAGGTATAAGCATATGCACATTATTTTCTAAATTTTAACCACAGATTCACTTAAAAATGCTAAGAATTAATAAAGTATAGAAAAACATAAATGTGGCTCAATGATAACGAAAGTGGGATAAATGTAGTGGCATAGTAGTGAAATGGAGGTGATATAATAGACATAATAGTGAAAGTGTAATGGAAATGAATGACATTTTCAAGACCCAACAGTTACCATTATCAGGAGAACAAATCCCTTAAATGGGTCTTGGATTAGAGAATTAGGGAATTTCTAGTAATAGATGAATCATACTTGATCTCACTCGAGGTGTGTTTGTTTCCCAACAAACCCCAATCAATCCATTTTAATTTCCTAAATATTTGGCATGGATGAGTTAGATCGACCTTAGAATTCCCAAGCACGCTAGCCACATGGAAATATGAAAATAACAAACGTCACTTAATGGGAAAAACAACAAATGGACAAATGTCAAATGGAGATGAAAAGGGTAGACGCATGCCTAGCCTAATCAAATTAAAAAAGGGACATGGTGTAAATATGTATGCCTTCATACTACATAATGTTCCTTCACATTATATAATTTTAATTTAGTTGGTAAGAAAGAATATCCTCCTATTATACTCTTAATATGAATGGCCTTCTTTAATTTATGTTTATTAAGTTAATAATTATGATATTTAAAAATTAAATAGTTTTATTTAAGGTTATGGATAATATTTGCAGAAGATATTTCATTAGTTAATTTTAGAAAATAGATAGATTTATGAATAATTTAATAAATAATTGAAGTATATAATTAAGTTTACTATGGACGTAAAAGAAAATGGAGGATTTTAAGTTTGCATGGAACTAAAGGGTTAGGAGCATTATTTTCCAAAAATCCTCGAGACTGGATGTATTGGGTATGTGTGTGTGTGTGTGTCTATATATATATATATATATATATTATGAAAACATTTTATATTTGAAAGATCAATCAAGATAGAAATTGCATCCATAGTACATTAATGATTAATCATTTGAGCATCAACCATCTAGAATATATATTCTATCAATTGCAAACGAACAAAGGTTTAAGCCATGAAATAGAAAGTAGGTCATTAACTTAAAGAATGAAATAGGTTATTTACAAAATATCAACAATAACGTAACCAAATAGTTATGTTTACAAAATAGGCCATCTACACACAAAAATATGAAGATTGAAAGGTCCACACAATAAATTTAGCTAGTTGCTAAACCTCTCTCTACAAAAGAAATGTTCACTAGTTGTGAAGGCACCCATGTTTCCAAATGTTGTAGTTGTCGGGTGGCACCACCATGCATGTTCCACCACTACTTGACAAGAAATCTTCCACCATTTCTTATATCAAGATCCTCATCATTAGTATAATCCTTCATTCTTTTCCCCTTGTCTAGCCTTTTCCTCTACCTCGATCCTCTAGGGACATCAATCGACACCAACCTATTTTGATGAAGTTGCCTAATCCAAGTCTTAAAATATGGGAGGAAAAAATTAATATGCTTGATCAATGATTGTGGTTTAAGTGAAGGGTACATTTTTTCTAAGGCAATGACCAGGGAGTTCAACAATCAACACCACTAATAATAGGGTACATATAGGAATTTTCAGTTAAACATCAATCACATACCCTCATATGTGATAGAATCCAAAGAAATGTCACAATGTCATCGATATTGAAATCCTAAACACTATTAGGTCTAATTAATATTGAATGTGATATGAAATTATATTTTTGTCCATATGAATTCTAGTGAGGTTGCAATGACTTACACAACATGAAACAATTAATGGCAATGTTAAAAATTTAAGCAAAGCGATATTTTTACGTTATGAATTTAACATTACCATTAGGGAGTGCCCAACGAGTGCATAGGGGGCATCTAGGGAGTGTCCTTGAGAGTGGCACATTCCTAAATTGGTAGGATGTGTATCTAAAAGGTTCGTAGCACTCTCCCAATGACACTCCTTGAGAACTCTTGTTCAGAATGTGGTTCCAAAGTTAGAAACTAGGGGATGGTTCCCACAACCTTGGCATGATTCTTGCTTTTTAATGTATTAACCAAAAGTAAATTTAATGGATCCCTAGCAGACCAAGTGTTTAGAAAAGAACACATACCAAATAACACCTTCATGCTAACTTCCATCACCATGCATTGCAATAATTAAAAATTATTGACACTTTATTGAGAAGAGTCTTTGATATCTAAAATAAGTAATATTTAAAAGAGGATAAACTCCATCATCTCTTAAAGATAATGTTTATAAAAGAATATAGAACTATCAAGATTGTCCAAAATGTTTATAAAAAAGTTTGAAAGAAAAACCAAATTCAAGATATTCCTAAGATCTTTATAACCTACGTCTAAGGAATAATTGATAAAATTACGCAGGCTACCGAAAAAAGAAATATTTGAGTGACATTCAAACCCCTCACTATGATTAGATATCCACGAGAATCCCATTTATCCCTCTTAACAAAAGGGTTTATATAAGGTTTTATAATAAAGTAGCACATATTGATTTTACCCTGAATTTTGTAAATACTCTAAGAAAAGTAAACATCAACTTTACATTAATGATACCAAACTTCCAGCCCGAATTGAGCAGTACTCCAAAAGAAAGCTCACAACAAAAGTAAGCATCAAATTCACATTATACCAGACTCTATGCACAAACTAAGCTTTACACGACAAGAAAGCTCATAAAAGCTTATAATGAGATTGAAAAACAAGCCAACATTACATTAGGATGATGAATAGAAGATTATTAAAAAGAAAATAGATTCTAACTTTATTTCAAATAACTGACTATGAATCTAAATTTTAATCATTTATTATATTTTTAAATTCAATAAATTATAAATATTAATTATTTATTATCCTTTTAAATTAAATAAATACATTTATTAATTCTATTAAAATTATGGAAGAATTATTAAATATATTTTTAATATTTATAAAATTACTCCATTATCTTAAAATCTCATAATCTTAAAAATTTAATTTAATTTATTAAATTTACTCATTTAAATTAATAAATTTTAAACTTCATATTTAATAATTTAAATACTATAATAAACTAAAAACTTATAAAAAATTAGGGAAAAAATTATAAGTATAATAATACTTTCTAAATCCATAAAATAGCTTCTATTAATTTTAATAAAATTAATAATTATATATCTATATATATATATTATCAGAGAAATTATAAATGATATTTTATTTTTATTAATGACTCAAAAGATATTTTATTAACAATTACACAAGTCAAATTGAGTCTTTTTCTATTCGTTTGAAGAACGTGCAGTTCTAAAACTCCAAATGTACGACCTTTGTCTCAGGTTTATGGTCCTCCCTCTTGGTCTATCTTTCTTTTTTCTTTCTGGTTTCCTACATTAGTATCATGGTTGGCTCACCTTTATTGACAAGATAGTGGTCTTAGAATTGTGCTCACCTCGTAGAGGATTGACACAACTTATGTGGATCTGAGATTATTTCATTATAGAGTGGCCTCTCCCCTTATGGTTATTTGCATTAGCCACTCTGAATCCAATTCTGGTAGACTACTTCATTCTATATATGGGGCCCTTCACCCCTTTCAGCCAAGTCATCACTCTCTCCCTAATCCAAAAGTCAACCATGCCACACCAATGGGCACTCGTACGTTGGGGTGCTACCTATTATCAAGAGGGGGTGAAGTTGGGCTCGACCATGAGCTGAAATCTCTGCTACCAGATACTAATACTTCACTCTACAACCAATTCAGGATGAACTTACCCTAGTGGAACGAAAATTGGTTAAGGAACGATGTACACTCACATATTCCGAGGTGCTAGTAGATGTAGCAGAATGAATACCTGATGAAAGCCACACTCGAGGTAGATATAGCCAGTACATGTACATAGTAGACATTTATTGGCATATCTAAATTCTTCTTGGAATGAAACTCATAGAGCACAACACTACTAGAGATGACATGTTACTCTCCCTACACTACATGCAACAACAATTAGCTTTTATGGACAAATGACTCGGCACAATTAAAATATAATTGGACATTCCTCTAGACCCAAGATGTTCCCCTAGAAGTAGCAAGGAACCCATTCAAGTTGAGGCCATTGATTAAGACCATACCTCTTGAAAATTCCAGTTACTTTCTTTTTAGTTGTATGTCTTAATTTTGTAAGCCTATGTTTTTTAAAGACCTACGAGGTCTTGATATTGTTTTTAGACTCCTAGTTTTAACCAGGAAAGTTATATTACGAAAAATATCAATTATGAAAAACTTATACTTTTGTATTTGGTTGAAACTGTTTAATAACACACTGATCAAAATCTAAACTATAACCCTTGAGCAAGGAAAATACAAAATTTTATAAAAAAAAAAAACCAAAATATATAAAATAAATTTTCACTAGAATAACATATGGTATATTAAAATTAATAAAAACTTTATATTTTATGGGCTGCAAAAAAACCTCTTTATTCATGTACATTCACATTAATAATTTTCCATTAAAAAAATATATTTATAGAGATTTCAAAACTTATTATCATTAAAAGCCTACTTCCAAAATCAAATTTCCTTTATATTATATAGAGATTTGAAAACTTATTTATATTAAAAGGCCACTTCCACAATAAAATTTCATTTATATTATATAGAGATGTGAAAACATATTTAATATTAAAAACCTATTTTGTCTACAGGGTTTTGTATAAACAGTGATCGAATGTTCTATTAAGATACTCTTTGATGTGAAGTTACCAGTTCAATTCCCCGTCTGATTCGGGTGATATATTGGACATGATGAAGATGTAGTCCCACCAAGCTTAAAAAAAAAAATTTAAAAACCTAGTTTTCTTATACTAATATTAAAATTCAAAATTTATTATTATATACTAGCTAAATATAAAATATATGAATCATAATTATTAATACAAGTACTCATGTAACATTTAAATAAAATAAGTTAGATTTAATTTTAAATCTTGATCTACTAAGTGTCGAAAGAGATCAAGTCCATAGTTAATATGGATTTGAGCTAGTACTTGCATTCCATAATGGATTTCCTCAAGCCTTTGAATAAGCTTCCTCGTAACAAATACCATGGGAAAAAACATAGATTGTCAAAACCTGAAGCCCAAAAACTGCCAAAAGTAAATTGTTAATTTTATTTTATTTTTATTTGGCCAAATCAAAATATTTATATAACTTTACATAATATCACATTACATCATCTCTACCACACTTAATCATGGATAAAATTTAAAACTGCTTTGCATATTGATAAATTCCATGCAAGCTAAACACCTCAAAGTAAAAAGAAAATGAAATTAAACATATTGTTTACAATAATGGGTTGAAAAAGGGCATGGGGAATATTAGTTTGGACGGATTATCCTTTTTATACATAAAATCGAAACCCCAATTTGTGTTCATAAGTAATGTTTTTCACTTGTCTTTCAAAATTTGGTTTAAACTAGCAATTGCACCACATGTTAAAAAGGAAACATTGTAAGGTGGTAGAGTAGGAAAGAGTAGCATAAAAGAAAGAAGTAAAAATTTTATGCAATTTCGTTATTGTATGGGTGTGTCTCTTTCATCATATGTTATGTTTCTTTTAACCGAATAATTGAAATATAATTGAACTTCAATTACAAAATTTCAAACCCAATAATTGAAATATAATTGGACTTCAATTACAAAATTTCAAACCAAGCAATTGAAATATAATTGGACTTCAATAACATAATTTTCCTCAAGGAAACACAATGTTAGGACTCAGTGTACAAAAATCAGCTACCTCCATCATTTAAATTTGAATTGTACTCAAATGAGGTAGGATCAAAACTAAGATATGCAACAAAGCATCGAAAATCATAATCAATGAAATGACAAGAAGAACAAAAAAAAAATATAATCCAATCTACAATCACTCATGTATGGTGGTAGGTGGCTTAATTGCTACACAACTAAATCTTCTACTTGAAAACTTAGTATAAAGACCTTGTAATTTTCTTTGTGAAATTTTGTGGGAAACATAGGTAAGTAATAAAAATAGGTTATAAAAGTCATATTTCCAAAGAAATGAATCACCATATGGAATTACTTGAGTTTCTCTTCATTGTAACCTGTATAAAATTGAAGATATTTGTTCCATTGTCCATAGTTATAGATGGAACATTGAGAGCAGTATATTGCAGTATCATCCAACTTAGATGGTGGGTACTTGAGCATCGTGTACGGAATGAGGGATAACTAGCTTAAGAAGTATGCCAAGTCTTATCTAATAAACCAAGAGGTCTTAATTTAGCTATTTTCTCAAGATTTTCCATAAGAAAAGTGTTATCTAATAAGAAATAAGAACAAGAATCTCAAGGTTTGATCAAATTCAATAGTAAACTGGAACATTGAGTTTGTGTATTGTTAGCAATGTTTCTACACCAGGCATGTTTAGGAACAACTTGTGGAAATCAAATTGAGTTGGTAAACCAAAAGTATGTTGCAGAACTTCTGACATTGTTGCTTCTTGCAATTGTTCAACCATCAGTTCAATAAAATTAAAGCACAAATATAACGTTCAATAACCTAAGAAAAGTAGTCCATACCATGGATATTAATAGAGAGATACAATGACTCTTGCATTAAATCATAATATTGATGTGTATGAAAAAAAAGTTAAGTTTAGTTCTTGGCCATAAAAAAAACCATAAAAACCCTTATTTCTAGGCACACACCATTATTATCAAGTCCAAAACATCTTGTCTCATTTTGAGAGATATCAGTGCAAGTTGTACAGTAGTTAAGTAAGATGGTTGTATGTACATTGGGATCTGCAGAAAATTTATAAGCATGGATTCAAAAGAACACAAAAAATACTCTTGAGCACAACAATAATGGAGGGTCCATCACCTGATAAGATTACTCCTCTTATCAATGCTTCTCTCAACTTTATTCGTAATGCTATGATGGATGAGAATAATCATGTTAAGGACACAACTGCATGGACACTTGGGAGAATATTTGAATTTTTACACAGTTCAACAATGGAGACACCCATAATCACATAGTCAAATTTACCACATATCATATGAATGTTTCTTAAAATCTTGAAGGATGCATCAGATGTTGCTGAATTTTTTTTTGGTGCGTTGTATTTCTTGGCATAAAGCTATGAAGATGCGAGGGAAAATTCATCTTCACTATCTCTTTTTTTAAGAACATTGTTGAGGTTCTTCTTGATCCAACACATAGGGAGGATGCAAGTAAATCTAGGTCGTAGGTTGTAGCATACAAGACTTTAAATGAGGTTATTCAATGTTCAACTAAAGGCACAACTTCTTTTGTCATGCAACATGTTCTTGTCATCATGCTTAAGCCTAATGGAACTTTGGAGATGCATAAACTATCATCAGAAGGAAAAGAAAAAAAGAATTATTTTCAAGCATGTCTATGTCATTTCTTGCAAGTAATCATTCAAAAAGTGTGTGCTTTTGAGTCAACTAAATATTGTATTCTTTAATATACCATTGTCAGGGTAGATCTTTGCACCACTGAAGTGACAAATTTCTCTCTTGAACATATTGGAGAGAGATAGTAGAAAGATAAGTATGATATGATCAAACTATCAATGAAACAAGAGTTAAAAATTGTAAAGAAAACTAGATATTCAAAAAGACATCTACTCTTCCTTGATGAAAAAGTCAAAGTTTGAATTGTGATTCCATAATTCAAAAAGGAGAAATTTTCTCTACCGTACCACTAAGTTACCCAGAACCTTGCACTAAGGAGGGGTTTGATCTAATCTCCATTGATGAAAAAGTTCCAAGTTTGAATTGTGATGCCATATTTCATAAGGAATTTAATATAAGTAAAAAAAGGTTGAAATCTTGTCAACCTAAATAAATGTTATCATGATATTCATTCAATTGACTCACACCCCACCACAAGGATGAAACATATAGTTTCATGGTATCTAACCAACACAATAATCAAAGTGTGATTGAGGAAGGGTTCCTTACGCCCATAAGAAATCTTAGTCGATGGGGGTCATTGGATCCATGCCCTAGGAACCAAGGCCAAAACTGTTGCCACCTCATCAAGGAAATACACAATTCAAATCAACTGGTGAGTCGAATCCAACCATCTAACGAAATATCAAATGACATAGATGGAGGATAGGAGGGAAGCATGGGAGTTGTTCTCAAAGGGGAACGACATAAATGAAGGATATGAAGGAAGCAGGGGAGTTGTTCATATAACAACAAGCTAACTACTCAAACTAAAACTAATAGTATGACAATACTCTTTAACCAACAATTCCAACATATTCTTATAATGCTTGCTTCCCTTCTTCCATGCAAGAGAAATAATGTTCCATGTAATCTGCATGGATGAAATGCCTAAATAAGCATGGATGAGTTTCATCAATAAGTTATGGAACTAGATCGATCTCTACTTCGAATTCAGGAGCATAAAACACTGCATTTGATATTCTATCCATGCAAAGGTTTTTCATTACTCGATGCTCAATTGTTGTTGTACCTTCCAGTTATCATTACCTACAAAACTAGCCATATCTTTCAAATTAAACAAATACTTTAAAATACTTTAATAATTTAATAATTTTTTTGTGTAATAATTTTTTTTAATGAAATTTTGGTAGGTAGGGCTAGAAAATCTAGCCAATTAGTTTTTGTCTCCAGAGGACCTAACTATCTAAATAAGAAAATAAAATATAATAAAATACTTTATATTATTTTAAAAAATTCCAATCTAAACTCCTCTATTTATTACTCTGTTTCAAAAAAATTCAAATTACTTCATAAAATTAAAGATAACAAACTCATGAACTTTCTGAAGCATAGATTAGCAATATTTTGGATTTCTAGGTTGTTGTGAGAAGCACCGAAGATGAACCCTAGCCGAGTCAATGCCGCCTCCCTTCTTTCGGCCGCCGTCTGGCCCCTGCTCGGCCCTGCCGCTGATGGAGATGCGCGTTCTACTCAAGGAATGCAGGCATACTCTCTCATTTCTGTTTCGCATGATTTCAAATATTTCCTGAGAGTTCCCCCCATCTATTTTATTTCAATCTGGTCTTTGGGGTAGCCTGTTCTTAGCCCTCTTCCGCTGCAACTAGATACAGTAGCCCCCATTAGAATGCAGATGCATTGGACAAGAACGAACATGCAGAATATGCTCTCGTTTTTCCCCAGGCAACGACTCTTGAGAAGAAATTATTTGCCCTGAAAGGCTGCTCAATCATATTTATACCTTCTCCATCCCGCCAGAATCGCCATTACTCTGTTTTTGACCCTCTAAACTCTTCAAGCTTCCTGAATCGACCTGGATGGAGCATCTGGAAACTCTTTGGGGCGGATCGCAATGACAGAATCAATGACCTTAGGATCTTCTCCTCATCTCCTCACAAACCCCCACGGAAAATTACAGAAAAGAAGTCCCTTCAAAGTTCCCGCCTCCTCAAGTCTCAGATCTGCAGAAGCAAGTAGCCCTCTGATCTCTCTGCCTCGTTCCAGATACTGATCAGGCTAAACTCAGGCAAAACTCTGCTTCAATGGGTGAAAGCGTCGGATCAAGTGCAAGACCTCAAGCTTGCTCTAGAACTCAAGTTGAGGATTCCCTCTGCAACTCATCGACTTCTCCATGAAGGTAAACAGCTCGAGGGTCTTAACCCCCTGTCTTTTTACAACATTAAGAGAAATGCTTCCATTGTTTTAACCTTTCGTTTGAGAGGGGGAGCTGGGGGACAGTCCTTAGCAGGAGCATTTTCATACAAGGACGTTGTCCATGCTCAGTTGCCTAAGAGAACAACTCCACCAGCTCAGGCTCCCAAGCCCTTTCTGGTGGAAAAACTGGAAGAAACCCCCTCCATTGAAATAAAGCATCCGTCGCTAGATGAGCAAACCCAAAAGTTTGTTGAACATGCCATTATCTACAGGTTCAATGGGTTATGGCCACACACAGTAGACCTCTACCAATGGCTTCACTCTAACTGGACCAACAATTGCAAGGTTCTGTTATGCTCAAAGGGCTTCTTCATCGTAGTGTTTTCTTTCGGTGAGGACTATCAAAAAGCCTTAACGGATGGCCCATGGTTCTGGGGTGCAGCTGGTCTATTCCTCACCCCTTGGTTCCCAGATTTTGATCCTTCTACAGCAACCATCACCAAACTCCCCATCTGGGTCAGACTTCCAAACCTCCCAACGCATCTATGGCACTTTGCTGTATTCCAAGGGATTGGCGATTCTCTAGGCCGCTTTCTAGACACAGACATCACTAGAGGGGAAAAAGGCATATACACCTTTGCCAGAATTTGTGCAGAAATAGACATGAGCAAAGGTCTCATGGACCAGATTAATCTCAAAATTGGAGACTTCCATTGGACTCAAACCTTGGATTACGAAAACACAGCCTTTCGCTGTTGAAATTGCCATCATACAGGACACCTCCAAAGCTCTTGTCCCACGATGCCGACCCAAAAGAAGAAAGGCATTCCTAAACAGAAATCCAAAAGCTGGAAGCCACATGATCCTGCCCCCATGGACGATTTCAACTCCAGCTCGGATGAAGAGGAAGAGAATATGGAAGGATTGGCAGCAGAGCCAGCATAGGATGAGCCAGCGACTGGTCCTGTGGCTCCGTCTGCTCTTCCAGTCTCACAGAAAAGGAGTCATGAATCTTCCACCTCGGATTCAGACAAGGAGGCCTCTCCGCCAGCACATCTCAGTTTGCAGATCATGCCAGCTCAGCAAAGTCCTCTTGATTGGGTCAAAGTTGGTAAAAAGAAAGGGAAAAAATGCCGAATAGTCGATTCTACACATGTTGGGTAGAATCCTTTGTTATGTTCTTGCTCCTCTATTCCTCGCTCATTTGTTCCTCTTGCTTCTTTGTGCTCAGTTCTGCTCTCTTCTCTTCTTCTCTTAGGAGCTGAGGTGGATAGCCTATCCTTTCCAGCTGCCTGTGTTCTTGTGTCTCTTCGTTGTAAGCTCTTATTGTACCATACATTTACTTAATAGATTTAGTTTTTACTGAGAAAAAAAAAAGATAACAAACTCATACTTATATTTAAATATAAATATAGGTTTTTTTTAGAAATTATTAATTCAAGAATAAATATAAAATTGATTAAAAAAATACAATCCCCGAATGATTTTAACAAATTAGATGGCACTGGAGAAATACTTCTCAAACCACACATAAACATGGTTGATTTATACCCAAAATAAACACTAATTCATCCAAAAAAACATTTAATATAATAATAGAAAATTGCTTGAATTTATAATTTA
Organism: Pinus taeda; assembly: GCA_000404065.3. NCBI lineage: Eukaryota > Viridiplantae > Streptophyta > Pinopsida > Pinales > Pinaceae > Pinus > Pinus taeda. Next base: position 347,026 of record APFE031286237.1, on the reverse strand, counting down.
TAGAAAGAAAGATAATGTAACAATTTAAAAATATTAACACATTTCCTAGGATCAAGATCAATCAATGTTGAAATATTATACTAAAAAAATGTTAAAATTTTATCCTAAAAAATATTATATATCAATTTTTTGTTATGTAACATTTACTATTACTCCATAAACACATATGTTTGAATTGTCCCTGAAATCAGTAGGTTGAAGTGGCCACACATTCAAATATCTATGGTCGGAAGGAAACATTGTCAAACCCAAACAAGTCACCCCAATCCAAGTTTTTCTCTTTGGACATGATGAACCTCTAGCCATAGCCTTCAATGTCTCCTAGCTTCACTACATACTTTTGTTTCTCTTCCAAAGGAAGCTACAAGAACTCCTTTCCAACTCTTTTAATACCATCTATTAATGAGTTTGGAAAACTGTGATTCACAACCTACAAAATGTCGACCACAATATATTTATTTATATATTCCCAAACACTTCATGATACCAAGAAAGATCAAATCAGTAAAAGGATACCTGGGAGAATCCCCATTATTCACAAGCCTGGGTAATCTTCTTAATCTCTCCTTCTCTCTGCAATCCTTCTGAAAGCTTGTCCATGTCAATGATGGGGATGTCGAGTTGATGGTCAAATATTAAAGTTGGTGCTAATATTTCTTTGTCACTTTTAATATACCTTTCCGGTATTGTTTCCTTCTACTTCTTGGCGAGTTCTTGAAAACTCTTGACCGTTAAAAAAGACTTACATGAACTAGGAAGGTTGTTGTGAGAACTCTCATAAAGTGAATCCATTATTTCAAACACTCAACAAACTAAGAACTCAATGAAACTTTTAAATCAAGGACTTAGGCAAGCACAAAATATTTGGTTGAATGTTTGAAACTATCATATTTTTGTACATATTTATCGTGTTGGTAAGAAAATCAATAAGAATTAAAATTGTCTCTCATGCAGGCCATCCAAGTTTAAACAATTGAGAAAAGTCGTATTTTAATTAGTTATATCATACCCACTCGTGACACATATGAATGGGTCATATGAAAAAGAGGAAAACATGTTGGACTAAATTGGTTGGCTATGTCTTTCTAGAACATTAGTAAAAACTCAACCCTTTGAATATGAAATTCTTGGTTCCATTCTACATGCTTAACTTAATGCAATTGTTACTATGTGATCTTCATTCATGTCCTTTTTTTATTACATTACTTCTCACACATTGTATCCACATGTACATGTGTTTATTGCCAGTTCTCAAATTGTATATGCATACATAAGTTTTTCACACATGATCAAGTCATTTCATCATTTTAAATGTTGTTATTTATACATACAAATGTCCAACAAAACAAACCCAGGAGCACAAATATTCATAATAACTAAAGACAAATTAATTTGGGTTATAAATAAAATATTTTAATATGAACTAACATTGATGTATACTTAAAAATATATTAATAACAAAAACAATCATTTTAATGTGCATAGGATAAAATGTTTCATTGTACACGTTATGTAAACTATATAAATGTGTGTGGGGGGCCGTGGGGGGTGTTTAAAAGGTTTGGAGTAGTGTTAGTATTTTACAGTTTGATATTTTTTTAGATATATGTTTTTTGAACATACCCATTTAAATTATGTAATTTATATAACATTCAAGAATAGTATTATATGTGTAGAGAAAGATTTTTTTTTTCAAATTTTGCACTCTAAAATTTGCACCTAAATAAATTTAATCCCTTTGGACTCATCTTAGGTTTGTGCTTAAAAAATGTCTACACTAGTTAAATAGTTGAAATTAAAAGAAAATATTATTATTAAATATATCCCCGTCAAACAATTTTGCACCCTTCATCTTATTTAAAAAATAAGAACACCTATCAATGCAAATATGTCATTTCACACAATGTCCGTCTACTTAGTCATATAAATATGTAATTTCACACAATGTCTATTTAGTCAGTGTTCATTGTATTAATAACATTTGATGTTTAGAAAGTGCTAAATTGGTTGAGAACATTGGTTGTTTTCTCATTAACCTAAATTGTAAGACACATATTTGACTGCGATGACAATTTAATTATCACCCTAATTTATAAAAGCCAAAACCAAAAA
>APFE031286237.1:323045-344904 GCA_000404065.3 Pinus taeda | reverse complement strand
TATTATATTTTCTCAAGAACGGAAAACAAATATTATTACTTTCTTATATGTCTATGATAATTTTTATTTATTTTAATAAAAAATAAAAATAAAATATATTAACAAAAAAATCATTTAAATATGCATAGGCAAAAGGTTTAATTATATATGTGGTTAAAAGGCTTGAGCTTCTCTATTTTTTTTAGATATATGTTTTTTTCTTGAAATTCAACAAAGATTTTTTAAACATAAAAATTTAAATTGTGTAATTTACATAAGATTCAAAAATGATGATGATGATGATTAACGTCCATTAAGACCAATGTGGTTTATCAGACCTCAAAAAAAAAGAGAGTCTAATTTTCATTCTTCAAAATCTTGTTTCTGTAAACAAGGGGAAAGGAAAGAAGTGCTCCAAGATCGCTATAGTTGGGCTGGCTTAATAAGTCAAGAAGATTGGAGGTGTCGCTGACGATAGGGAATTGACAGCAGATGTGGGCAAGAGCCGAACAGTCTAAAAGGAAGTGTTTTTCATCTTCCACCTTCTTAGTGTCACAAATTTGACAGATTTTATCCTCCCGGAGAGTCTTTGGAGTAGACCACCACCTGACCTCACTTCGAAGAATCAGTTCGTATCCTAGCGATCTTCATTTCTTCTTAGTGCTGGTCAACATAGAGAGATAATTCTAGTTATCAAGGGTGGGGTTGATCACCTCCTTATAGTATCTTAGCTTCCTTTTACCATCCAACTCCTTATCATCCCACATCTTTTCCTTAAAATTAGAGGTAATAGTATCTTTGATACTATTCTTGCTTCACATGATGATCTCCTCTTTAACCCCCCAAAGGTTGAGCCAAGGCTGGGCATCCTTATGACTCCCGTGCTTGAGGTGCTAGTGGGGGTTTTGACTAAAGTTAGAAGCAGGTTTTGGGAGCCTCTTGGATTCCATGTTGTAAAGCTTCTTCTTATACATCATATATCTAAACATAGCCATACTTTCAATGGGGGACATGCAAACTTTGATCAAGAGGATAGCATAGGGAGAATTTCCCTTGATCTTGAGGTTATAATTTATGAATTGCTTTTGGATCATCTCAATATTTCTCCACGATTCTCTAGGTTACGACAACCCCAAACTTCACATCTGTATAGGACAACAGGGGTGACGAGAGTCTAAAAGAGGAACCTTTTTTTACTCAATATATATCTATATCTATATATATATATATATATATATATAATATTTCAAATTTTACAGTCTAAAATTTGCACCTCAAGAAATTTAATCCCCTTTACTCATGTTAAATCCGTCCTTAAGAAGGATCTACACTAGTCAAATAGTTGAAATTAAAAGAAAACATTATTATTAAATATCTCCCCATCAAACAATTTTGCACCCTTCATCTTATTTTAAAAATAAGAATATCTATCAATGCAAATATGTCATTTCACACAATGTCCATCTACTTAGTCATGTAAATATGTGATTTCACACAATGTCTATTTAGTCAATGTTCATTGTATTAATAACATTTGATGTTTAAGAAGTGCTTGATTGGTTTCTTGAGCAGTTGGGAATGTTTATTGTTTTCTCATTAACCTAAGTTAAGTTGTAAGAGACAAGTTTGACCCATAATGACAATTTACCTATTCACTTTAATTTAAAAACCAAAAACAAAAGCATTTTATGTTTATGTAAAAAGATATATATACCTCATTTCCATTACAATTTAATGAATTATTATAAGTAATGTTTTGATACCTATTAATAACAAAAAAACCATTTTAATGTGCATAGATAAAATTTCTCAACACACACACACATAAGTTTTCATGGCTAAAAAGTTTGAAGTAGTGTTAATATTTTACAGTTTGGTATTTTTTTAGATATATGTTTTTTTGTTTGAAATCCAACAATTTTTTTTTGAATATACAAGTTTAAATTATTTAATTTATATAACATTCTAAAATACAATTTAAACAATATTATTATATATAGAGAGAGAGATTTTTTTTCCAAATTTCACAAACTAAAATTTCCACACAAAGAAATTTAAGATAGGGTACCTAAATATAGATACACAAACTATGGTTTTTTTGTTATTCATTTTAATAAAAATTAAAATTATAAACATTGAAATCAACAACTCACGAGATAAATATGCGAGAGATCAGAAGAGAGCCTGAAGTTGATTATTTTTCATGCATATCAATCCAAACAATTTAATATGACTCACCTAGAAAATGACTCATCTTTTGTGAGCTTCTGGCATTCACCAAAGCATACTTTCTAAGAGACCAAAGCATACTTAGAAAATTGCCTTGCCCTCCTCCATTACATGAAGCACTTTCACCCTCTTTTTCTAGGCTTGGTCTTAGGCTGTAATGTTTTTGATGATAGGCCATGTAGACGGTCCCGGGGGTAACCGTTTTCTTAGAATCTGTTTCACTACTTAGATCAAATTGATCGCAAGGAGGACCACACTCGACGTTTGGCTCGAGCTCGCAAGAGAGACCTGCAACAAATCAAGGGATGAATCCATGGTTTTTTATTGTTATTATTTTTTCTATTATGGTCCTCAACCTTGTATATTATAGCGTTGTGGAAGAGAGATTCATAGGGCGTAGTAAGTTAGTTATTAGGCAATTAGTTGCCTAAATGAAGGAGGATGTGGATCGGCCTAAAACATTTCAATCATTTAATATTTGATCTGATGGTGCAGACAAGTACATAATGGCAGCTAGGGGAGTTGTCCTCAAAGGGGACACCTTACAACGTAATTATGATTCCATTAAATCAGTATAGATTTATCTTAATTATGGATCTACCGAGAATTGAAAGGGATCAATTTTCATTATATGCAAACTTATTTTTAGAATAAAAAACTAGAAAAAAGATTTATAGGTCAAGATATTTAATATCTTTTAATGTTTGATAAATCTGTGATAAAGATAGACCTATAATAATTTTATGTCTCTCTTTCTATAGATCATGTGTAATTTTTCATTGTTTAAATTGTATTTTTGAATAATTTATTATTATTATTATTGTTTTGTACTAAAAATTAAATGAGTTACACATTTCTCTCTTATTAAAAAGTAACTAAATTATTTTACCTTAAATTACTTTATCCTTTTGAGCAATGAATTTTTTTAATAAGGTCAACATTAACACACACACACATATATTTCATATTGGAATATGTGAGTGAATATGGATATTCAAACATTTTATTTAAATTCTATATTTTATAAGAGTAATAGAAGTTTGTTGTTGTTTTTTTTTTTTCTTTTTTTAAATTTAATTACTTTATCTATGTAAATTTATATAAAATTATATTATTTAACAAAGACATCGAAACATTTTATTGATTACTCAAAGAGTGAAAGTGAAATATCGACAACCAAGTGAGCACAATGGAAGTGCAATTATTAATGTTTTATAATTCTTTTAATTAAAACGAACCAAATATATATAATCATTTATGTTGTTATTATAGGCGAGAATGTTTTTTCACTGAAACTATTTTTTAAGGGACATGTATCAACTCCATGTTCAGCACAAACATAATTACACAACGCTCTCATACTGAACAGATTGTAGAATGAGCCTCTCAACTCAATGATTGATATTCAATTTCAAAGTTGATAACCATTTATATGGATAAAACAAATAAACAATGTTAAATTGTGACTTTCACTTCTTGTAAAGTTTATGTGCATCTCATCACTTCTTGGATTTTTTTTCTCAATAAGAAAAAAACAGACTAACTTTCATTAACAAAAAGTAGTTGCATTTGCAATTTCTTTATTTCTCCCACTATCTCTATGTTCCCCATATATTTTCATAGTACAAAATATTATGACATCTTATACTCTAGTTATCTTTCTATTCAAATTATTTATCTCTCTACTTTATTTTGTCTTCTTTTGCATTCTTTTCTTAACTGTACTTTCTTGTGTATCTAACAAACCTTCAAAAAAAAGGTTTTACAAACTATTTAAACAAATATACAATCTTAACAAAATCTGTATAAACTATCAAATTTATTCGATTAGATTTTAATACTCCCCAAACTATATAAATTACCATTAACAAAGGCTAAAAAATAGATCTTGCCTAGGGAAACATTGCAATTTTCTTTGATAGGAGATTTGCAACATGATTCTTCTCTTTATAGATGTGCAAGAAAAATATTCTCTGGAAATTCTTGATCAATGTTCTTATATGATGCATCCAACATGTAATTCATGGTGGTCCAATTTTATATCCTTTTTGAGACCATTCAATAATCATTTTAGAGTCACCAATCACTTCCAATTCCTCGATGACAAGCCAATTTGTACACAATAAAACTCCCCGAAGAGCTATGAGCTCAGCTCTATTATTTGTGTTTTCATTGTACCAACTAAAATGATAGAAACATTCAGGATTCAAAATGATAGACGCCCTATAGCCCCAAACCCCATTTTAAGATGCCCCATCAAAGAAACCCACTGGGAACTTCAACCATACCTCCTTGAACTGGAAATGTCTCCTTTGAAGCTTCTCCTTCTTTGGCCTAATCTCCAAAATGTATGCAGTGATATTCAAACTTATACCTCTTACTTCTAGCTCTTCTTGATAATAAAAAATTGCATCCCTACTTCTCTAGATACCCCTTAGAATAAAGAATGGTAAAGAATGATAAGGCTTGAAATCCTCAACCCATTGTGTAAGGAATTTTTCAATAGACAAATTATCCCAAACATCAAATCCATTGATAAATTGTAATACCCCACTCCACTTTGAAACTGTAAAAGGATAAGAAAAAAAAATATGTACATCTTCATTTTTTCCAGTGCATAAAGCCCCTTTTTAGAATATTTTCCCACGTTAGAATCCTGTTGTGAATTACTAACCATACAAAACATTTTAATTTTAGTGGAATCTCCCAACTCTAAGACTTCTAAAACCAATGAACTTTGACTAGTGAGCTTCTTGTTGGAAAATGTAACTATGTTTGGTCTTCATTAATGTACTTGAGTCATCATGTAGTGTACTTGTCAAAAGAAAGTGAAAATATTTTTTATTAAATTGAATTATTAAAGCATGGCTTTCATGCTTGGTTCAATTATAGGTCAAGCCTCCATTGCAGGCTTTAGGTTATTTTCAAATTCATTTACTATTGGGTAAAAGGCTCCTCCATTAAGTCATCCTCTTTAGAAAATTAACTACTCGAAGTATTCAAGTCAACCTCAATTAGATCATCTACAAGTCGGCTTCAATTAATATAACTCAAGTCAGCCTTAACATAAATTGGAGACGTATCAGTTCATGATGATCATGTTAGCTTATTTTAGGACAGACATACCACTATATATACCCTCCTAGGATCTTCGTATTTCACCAATTTTAGAGATCGCAATCACAGATAAATTTCGGTGATCACAAAGAGGGAATTTTGGTATATTTCAAAGGGAGTTTCGGTATATTTTAGAGGGAGATTTGGTATATCTCTAAAGGGGCTTTAGTGAAATCTCAAAGATAGTTTCAGTGTTTTTAACAAAGATAAGTCAGGTCTCAGTGAGACATACCCTCGTTGTTGTCACAATTAAGGGAATGTGGATTGTTCAGTCTACCATAGGTCGGTGCCTTGGTGTAACTACTGTATGGTGGGTTTGATGCTACCACATAATTAAATTCTATTGTTTCTATGACCTCAGAGATATTGCAATGATGATTATAACACAGTGAAAGGAATAATTGTGACTTGATGGAGGTAATCTCAAATGTAAGGGTCTTGGTCGTCTCATCTTTGAATCTACTGAAGGAAGAATTTATGACTTAGTTTTCCCCTCGAGGGGGGTTTTTCCCTGGAAACATGCCTATATCTTGTTTTCTCTTCTTTTGTTGTTTGGAATTAATATTGATGATAAGAAAGGATAATTAAGAAATCTAACGTTAATAATGAAAACATAACAAGTTAATGTCATAATAAGGGAAAATCGTTTTAACAGCAAACCTTTGGATTTTCCACCATGGTATCAGAGCTATGGTCATGGTCGAAAGGCAGTTTGAAGAAGGCAATTATGGGATAATGGAGCTAAGACACCTTGAAGAAAGATAATCTCACTATACTTTAAGGTGACACGTCAAAGAATGAAAATTTCAGGTATTAATCTCAATTACAGTCAAATCATCTCAAAGAGCAAGGGTCCATGATCTCACTGTCTAGAAGAAAAATATAACTTCACTCCATAGGATAGTAATGAATTTAATAGATCTAGTATCACAAGTATAAGTATGATGTAAGATACAATGGGAAAACTCGGTCACTTCAGAGACCGGGTTCATAAATTTTCCATGAAGTTACAATCATAAAAGAATTCGGGTTTTATGCTATGTGATTAAATTTTTGATAAGATCATAGGCTAGAACATTGATATTTTTAAGAACTAAAACAATGATAAGGGTTAACCACAACAATAATTTTTTTCTTCCATCACATTGTCATCATTAATTAATTGTGCGACTCCTACAAACAACAGAGGTTGGGTTTACTATGTAAAAACCAATGTGGACTGTGTCATCACATAAACTATCTGAACTTTGTCTTTGCAAAATCAAGCACTCTTTCAGGATCCAAGTACAATTATTGTTACTACGACAAGGTTAATAAGCTCTTAGGAATCATAGTTATGTAAAATACAAGTTAAGTATACTCATAAATATTTTCAAATGATACATATTTAGTACTCCCTAGATAACATATAAATCTCATATTAGAATCTCGATCCTTATCTTCTAGAAATTACAAGTAATCTAGGATGTCAATTAGAGGTCCTTGATTGAAAGAAGGAATAATATTTATAGGATTCCGTCCTCCATGGTTATGTAGGAGATCTAACTTGAGAAGTTAAATGATGATTCTTGGTATCCCATGTTTTTCTTGAAAGTATGTCTACGGACTTGTTGAATGTTCAAGAATTATGAAAGAAGTCCTCACAAGACAAAGCATTGGAGATAAAAAAGGTATGTCTTAGATCATGAGATTTGTCCTCTTCATAGTCATTCTTTTTGGCAATCCATTCTACATTATTAACAGTTTTTGTGACTAGATTTATTGAATTATAATGATTCTTGTCTTGGGTGATTCATCTCTTGATAAATCTACCCAACCCATTCATATTCTTAACTGATTTTGTAGGACCCTAGAAAGGTTCTGGAAAACCCTAGTAGAAGGGTATGCTAATGTGAATGTTTGAAACCATAAGCTGATTAGGGATATTTTGAAATGCTTTGAAGTCCTATTGATGATATAATGTTTGGGATTTCGGTATGATCAGGAAAACCTAACTTGTTAGGGTTGAATGATAAGGTCTAAAATCACAAAACCTTTGAAATATTGGTAATGTTGGGTTTTAATGGTTCTACATTGAAAACCTAACTCATTAGGGTTTGGTGGAGTGTGTGAGAAATACCCTTACTTGTATTAGAAATGATTTCCTTGGTATATGTGTAAACCCTAGTTTGTTATTTGCCTATTAATATTTGTGAAGTTGAGTTTGACTATCACATGATATAAAATGCCTTTGCATGATGATGGAATATAGGAATATGTGTGTGTGTATGTGCGTACGTGTGTGTGTCCTTTTGGATGAAACCCTAGATTGGTCTAGGTCAGATATATTAATGTTGTCAGATATATGATATGATTATGTATGATTATGAATTCCTAGATATGTGCGTTGACCTAGTTATTGATGGTCATAAGTTTTAGGATTTAATGGAAGCCCTTTTCTAAGATTCTAGGATCATGATATTTGGAATCTAGGGTTTTGCAACTAGGTCCTAGTAATAACATTGTCTAGTATTTAACAATATAAAATATATTTAATTATTGTTGAGATTGTGAAAATGGAGTTCTAGAGTTTTGGAGTTAAAACTTAGTAGAAGTAGAAATATCTGATGTATGATATCAATATGATAATTTGATATTTGTGTATGATTGCTAAAATCTAAGTTTTAGTTGTGATTGATGGTTGATTGAAAATCTAGGGGTTGGAACTAACCTTAGTGGAAGCTGGTCGTGATAATGACTAAGCGGTGATTGACTCTTTTGTATGAAATCTAGGATTTGTATGAAACCCTAGTGAGAAGTCTAATTTATGAATTTTGAAAGGGTCTTAGATTCTTTATAGTTGTCTGAATTGTTTCTAGGGTTTTCTATATGTTGTAGTAAGCTATGTCATACCTTTGGAAGACACATTGAAACCATAGATGGAATGAAATTTATTATGAAGTAGTCTAGGGTTTATGACAAATTCCGTAGAAAGATGTTGAAGAGTACATGTCTCTTGTTTGTAATTTAGTTTGGGTATCTGATATGTATAAATTTGAAATGCTTTCGTGATTTTGATATGGCTAACTTCATGCTTATATAGATTTTGTTGTACTTGCTATCTAAGTTGTGTAGGTACACAATCTTCAACTTGGTGTTATAGACATTTTTGGGCACTGCGACCCCAATCATATATGCCCATAAACCAAAGGATTCTAAGTCCCTAAAAGTGTTGCTCCACACCCTAAAGGAACAAGGTCAGCTGATTACATCATCTCCCAGAAGTTCTCCATGGAAAACTACTCACAATTGGTCAGAACTGGACCATACAGACTACCTAGTGCAGAGGGTGTGATGCATCTCACCTACTCAGTGTAAAAAGTGCAATGCATACTGGAAATCCCTTTTGTAGGGTGCAATGGGTGAGAGTAGACAAATGGCAGAGACAGTTTGCAAGGTGGATGATCATGGAATCTTCCAGAAACTTCTCATGTGACACTTGCCTCTCTGAATTCACCCAAGGATGAGTAAGAGATCATCAATATCCAAGTGGAATCAAGAACTACCAGAGAGAGGACACTAATCAAAATCCCAGAAGTTGACTCACCCCTTCAATCATCTATATATGGATCCTCATCACAGAGATCCAGAGGTTGGAATCTTGTATCTTGTAAGGAAGTGTTGTTGGTTTCCTGGTGCAACATCATAGTGTTGGGTGATCTAAGCTTTCCATGAGGTGAAGAAGGGCTTTCATGCTGAGAGGATGATGCTGGGTCAAAACAATGGGTTGTAATCCTCTTTGTTATTCTTGATATTAATAAATCTATTCAAGTTTTCCTCCACATTCTTGTATGTTTGATGATATATGCATTTTTGTGGTCAATATATATATGGTCCTATATTGTTTATGACTGTAGATCTCTATTCTTCGATAGTATTATGCTGCTTTGATTCCATATGTGCTCTTTGAAGCTAGGCAAACGAAGAAGGAGTGGCAAAGATTTGTCAGAAGGGAGAGGAACCAAGCAAGGAACCAAGCGCAAGATTGAGGTTGGTGTCCTTTGTTCCCCTCTTATCTACTTCTCATAAAGGAAAGAAAAAGTAGTTTTGGTTTGTTTGTTTCTAAGATAGCTACCTGTCTTAGTGGGACTAGCAGCTCCTAGTGGACACTAGATTTCCCGATAACAAAATGGCGACTCCGCTGGGGAGAGAATATCTTGTTTGCTTGTCTATATTTGTTTGTTTTATAAACTTACAGACAGAGCCCGAAGTCAAGCCAGCTAGCCTTCGAATTGCATTTGCTATGCAAAGTGCAAAGTAGATTAATGCTGCTTCAGTCTATCTTCGGGTTTTGTCTATAAACTGAACAATCAATTTGCAAACATTCTAATTGTCCTAGTGGTGGCTCTAGTAACCTCATTAGATCAACCCCTGTGATTTATATTTACTGAACATCACTTGCTCGGCCTAAATCCTTGAACTGAGCTGCAAACTGTGATCAAGAACCAAGTTAAAGTCTTGTCCTAGTACCATCACACCCTCTCTTCAAGGAAATATAGATGCATCGCACCTCCCGTGTACAGTAGGTGGGATGCATTCCTGTTTCCCTGTGTAACAGGTGTGATGATCAGATAAGGCTAATTTTGCCTTTAGACTTTGGTTTTTCTTCACTCTCTTCAGCTCTATTCAGGAGTTTTGTTGTCTGTGATCAGTACACCACTGTGGAAACCACCTTCCTTTCCATAATTCTGCCTCCATCGTGCAAAGAACTGTAAATTTTTTTGTGTATTGTGTGCCATTTTCAGTTATCTTTTACAAAGAAGTAGCATAATTGAATTGTCGTTTCTTGATTTGGAAGTGTCCCAAGTGTCGTTTTCAATCATAGAAAATAATCCTATTGTTCTTGATGGTCGATTATACTGTTACTCTTGTATTTGATTTGAATTAGTATTTTTTCAAGTGTCGAAAACAATTTTCAATTCGAAATCGCAAAGTGTCGTCATTATCTTCCTTTCGTTTTGAAAGAGAAATTTTGTTAGTGATTTTCAACTACTTTGAAAGATAAATTCAAGATTTGGTACTTTAACATTCTTTTGTCATGGCACACATTAAAAAGCGAAAAACAAATACATTCATGTGCATTTGCATTTAGACTGCTTGTTGGTTTGATTTAGGAACAATGCATCTAGTGTGTGCTTTGTGCTCTATGTTTGAAAGACATCTCATTTCTCTTTCCTTAAGTAGCTAGGAATTTTCATTTGCAAAAAGAAGATTAAACGATTGTTTATCATCTTAGATTGCATTTTAGGAATTATATATCTACATCACGCGGTAAACCTGAAAGGAAAATTTCTTAAGCAAGATCAAATGTAAAATAAATTCAATGAACATAAAAATGCTTTGGAACATAGCGCACAACATTTAGAAGTCTAGGCTAGAGACGTATTCCGGTGTCGTAAAGGCTGGTAATTGTTGCTTTCATTACTGGTTGGGTGATTCCTCCTCTTTGAGACGACAAGTGCTAGTATGGACTTATTCTTCCATGTACCATTGAGTATATATTTGGAGACCACAATAGGCTATATCCTTTATCCTTAGGAAGCGTTTCTGCTGCCCTATCGATCATAATGCACTGAACATAGCATTCACGAAGATTGATTGCCGTACCATAAAAAGTATTCTGCAATTTTACGATTGGTTTGGTAATCCCTCTATCTAGACTTCCAGAGTAGTCTCTTTCGTTCCTTTTCAGACTCCTTAAAGGAAAAGGTCCATCTAAGCACTTGTCACTTCGGGCTCATTAAAAATTGAAGGCGACTAGAGTCATCTTTTGTTTTTTCTCGACTCTTCAAAATTGAAAAAACAAGTTGTGTCAAAGCGTCTAAAATTTATTTTAATCAAAATAACATCACAAGTTCCCTCATTGGTCTTTAGGTCGAGAAAAATTGAGTCTACCAACCAAGGATTTCCCCTTGGAGAAAATCCTGGTCCTTTCTCCTCTTGGGGAGATGTTGGTGCACCCCATATGGCCACATTGTCGCTTCCAGGGTTGACGATGGGCTTGCCCATATGGCTCTTCTCTACCTTTGTCGTTTAGAATACCGTAATTCCTGAACAACCAAGTCAGCAACTAGATGATACTAGAGTTACCCCCCAACCTTCTACTTCATCTGTTTCTCCCTCTCCTCCTTCCTCTTCGCTTGATGAAGCTGGTAAAGCTAAAGATCAAGTAATTGAGAAGAAGAAGAAGCGGAAAGAGAAAAAGGAAAAGAAGAAGAAGGAGCCAAAAACGAAGGGGGAAACCATGTGTCATCAGTGTCGTCAACATCTGATGATCATGTTGAAAGTACACCATCAACTAGTGAAAGCGAAGTATCTGGATAGAAAAGAAATCTCAAATTTCCTTGTAAACTATGTGAAGGTGATCACGCCGTCCACCATTGTCCCTTCCTAGACAAAGCTAAAAGAGTTTTGGATGACCATCCTGCTTCACCACTACGACTCCTTCCTGGATATAAGAAACTCTTGTTGAGTCCACCACTAGTTGAAAATCTGACCGACATGCCATTGTGGTCGGTCGAAACTTCTATCATTGAAGATAAACCCTCTGAATCCATACCTGACGAAAGTAAAAAGGTTGAGGTGGCAGTTGACCTGGTCTTGCCTTCAGAAGTTCCATCTTCAAATGATACTGTCACTGAAGAGAATGAGAACGACACCGTTCAAATTATTTTCATAAACATAGAATCCAATGAACTTGGGGGAAGTCTATCCATTCCTTTACCGCAGGAAGGAAGTTCATCAGAGTCATATCCGGCCATCTATTCGGTCCCACCTCCAAGAAACCTAGTCATTTCCTTCGATTGGAATCTACTAGGCAGACCCTGTTTACTGGCTAGTGTACCTTTCTGAATCATTGTACAAGCTTACAGAATGGTCATGGCTGGTACTATCATAGATGAAGGGGCTTCTATGAGTATCCTTTCCTCGACTGCTTGGAGAGTCCTTGGTTCGCCATCGCTTCTGCCTGAAATGAGAAATCTGATAGGCTTTGACAAAGGAACCAGTCGACCGTTAGGGATCCTTCCTAATGTGCCCCTTCCCTTGAGAAGGAAAACCATTCACATGAACTTGATGGTAGTCAAAGGACCCCTAGATTATAATCTACTCCTTGGGCGTGACTATATTTATTGCATGGGAGCCATCGTCTCCTCACTCTTTAGAGTAATGTGTTTTCCCATGAAGGCAGAGTGGTCAAGCTCATAGACCAGCTGTCATTCCCCGGTTCACACATAGCAAATAGTCAAATTCCATCCTTAAATGGTATTTTCACGCAAGGAATGTCTCATCGATCTCCAGTCCTTCCATCTAATGAGAACGAGTGATTCATGAGGATATGACTGAAACCCAGGGGGCATGCACCCTGGCCTGCTTCAGCAGGGAAATTCTAGGTATAAAGTAGGTTTCCGCGGAGGAAAATGACTTGTCCGACACCTGTCCTTATAGGAAAATGGAGTTAGACCAGAATAAGATTCCCTCATCAAGGTTAGGAGGTTGGGATTTAGAACCACCCTGGTCCAGATGGACTAAGCCAGGAAGTGTTTCTATCTACGATGTGGATGGAAACCATCTTACAAAAGCAGGAAATTCTATATGGTAACCTAGAAAATTTTCATTATACCTGGGGGCATGCAAACCTTTTTTCACGCAAGCAAAGAGCGACCATTTATTGGTCATTTCCTAACTTGCATAAAGAAAGGATCCGGGGAAAAGCTTTGAAAGGTGCAAGCTCCATAAAAAATGGCATCTGAGATGAGATATCCTTATCATATGACTGGCAGGAGAATTTTTTTCGTGGAGTTCAAGCTCGTTAAAAATTAAACATAAGCAATGAGCAAATGTTTCCCCCAGAGTTTAAGCTCATTAAATAATGAACCGATCTCTGGTAAATAACCATTGTGAATGCATTATCATCAACTTTTGAGCCTTGGTCGTGTTCTCATCATCACCTCCACTCTGTTTTAGCCGATCATATGCCTCCATTTGATTGTTTACACTTTTGAGGAACATCTGCGAAGATTGATTCTATTACCCATCCTTGTGACATTGTCGTGATTGGAAAATCCAAACCTTACCTGGAATCAGCTGCTACCCAAAATCATCACTCGTTCCTCGAAAAACGAGTCTCCTTTAAGCTCTTTTCAATTGACTCATAAAATATGAAAAGATTGCTGAGCGATTAGCCTCTCCGGCTTGTTAAAGTCATTGAAAGTGCTATCCCTCCTCTAGATTTTAATCTTTTTGGACTTGAGGGGTTATTACACAAAACGATTGTGCGCTTGTCTTATTCGGCTCGTTAAAACTATCGAAGATTCATCCCTTTCATATTATTTTACGCTTTTCTGGACTTAAGGGATTATATGACGAAAAAGAACCAGTGGAGTTTCCTTTCCGTCCCTTTCAGACTCTCTAAAATTGAAAAGGACCGAGTTATCTTTGTCGTTAAACTCGTTAAAACCGAATAGCGACAAACTTATCCATATAGACAAAAACGAGTTTCACTGTCGCTAGGCTCATTAAAACATAGCGACGGGTTCGCCCGAAGGGCGGATTATAGAACAAGCATATGTTATAATCCTCAATATTGACAAAAATAAAGAGGTACTGGTCAGCAATAATTGGGGAAAATTGGGAAGAAAACTTGAAGAAACTTTATTGATAGCAAGTTGCTCTTGAACATGACACTTTCACTCCGCATCCGAGTCGGGTTGGGTTGTTCCGTTCACCGATCATATTACCATTGGTCCTTCACACCATCCATCTTTGGGGTTAACGCTACCAATCCATCATCAGTGTCACCAATATGTTCAAGAGAAGTCGCTCAGAGAATTCATCTGTATCTCATCCGCTGCAATACATTCACGCTCCATTCTTTCATGAATTCCACCCTGAACCCTATATCATCAGACCGTTTTCACCTCCAAAATCATTTGCTCCATTCCATGTCATAGATGTGGGATTCATTAAGGCCCTCCTATGACGGGTCACTTCTTGTTGACATCAGCTCATTATCCAAGAAGTCGACTTAGGAACAACCCCTTTCAGTACTTTGAAGCTTTCATTCCTCAATGGCAAGTTTCTCACTTTCGGCGACAGGTTTACATCAATGGCCTTCGACCGAGAGATTTTGCGTGGTGTTCGACGCCAAGTCCTTTTTCACACCACGTGAATTGTACTGTAGTACCTTGAGGGTCATTGTCATTATTGGTGATTCCTCTCCCGCCTATTAACAACTTACATCATTGGCTGGTAATCAGGCGATGTCTTTCCATGTTCGACTCCAGAACTTTTTTTCACATGGATCGACTTGTACTTCGAGTGAAGATTGAACGATTTTGAAGACCACGGATCTAGTTTCATCCATTGTCCGACCATCTTAAGAACTCTATGTCCTAGCAGTGTCTTACCTCCCTCAATAACATCATGTCTGAGGGTCACAAGCTTACAACTTCATTCTTCTCACTTCGACCTCCTCCAACTAGGTACCAAGCCTTCAAGATTTCCTCAGATTTTCTTCCCTCTCACCCTCTTCACTCCCTTGTCCCAACTGAGACTATGTATATCTAGGGAGAATAATAATTGTCTTCTAACTGTTTGGTAAGTGAAAATATCATTTACATTTTTTCCCATAGTTAATATTATTTATAAAAATAAAACAACATTTATCATCCATGCATGGAATTTCACATGGCCCACAGTTTTACCAAATCATTTGCGTAAAAAAAAATATTTATAGCTTTTTTCCAAGGGGTGTTATAGTCCTTCCTTGACAGGGATTAATGATGATTTACAACACGATAAGGGAGTTCCTTTTATTATAATTTATTGCATATCATTTATTATAATTTATTTCTTTAAATATAATAAAGTCTTTCAATGGAAGAGTCTTGAAACATCTTCCCCTTATATAACAAACTTTGGATATTTGTAAGAAACCCCTCATTTTAATGTTATTCTTTGTTTCATTGTGTGGAAAAAGTCTGTACATGTGTATGAAAGCCACCATTTTAACTCTATTATTTGTCTTCTCTTTTCTAGTGTGTGGAAAAAGTGTATACTCAACCAAAAATAGAGGAATTCCCATTTATATGCTTTATACAAATTTGAAAATGGCCATGTTCTATCCCCTCTTAAGAAAACTTTAGCTCAAATCCTATAGAACAAAAGGGCGCACTCTGGGGAAGAGGCTTCATATGTGCTTCAAGAAAAACTTTGTTGTTGGGTCTAGCTCTTCGCATATTACGACAGTAACAAAAATAAAATTAAAACAAGGGTGAAAAGCTTAAAGAAATGGATTCCCCATAAAATAAAGACACTTCATGTCCACGAACTTCTGAGCATATTGTTGGGTGCATGGATTGCGCTTGAGTAGACTCCTCAACACTTAATTGTCAACTCAAGGGTTTCGTAAACTTAGAGACGAAGCACAGGAAATGCCAGAAATGGTATGAACTTTTCCTATTTCTAATCCTACTTCTTAAAGGAAATGCTTTGCAGAATCATATAGAAAACAATTGGAAATGCAATTAACACCAAGGCAACTCTGGTGTTGGAATGTAAAAGACAATTTGCAAGTAAATCAAGTAAAGAAATTCCACACAATAGAAACAATCTTAAATGTTGGAATGAAATGTTATGTTCATCTTCAGATGGATGGTAAGTAGTCTGAGAAGTGGGCCCTTGTAGAATTCTTCCTTCCTTCTGATATTTCTCCCAGACAAACAATCTATCCTTGCACGGTTGCAATCTTCTTGCACTAGTGCAAGTACAATATTTCTGTGTAAGAGTATATTCAATCTTCCTTATTGAAGACTTATGTTTGAGTGAAGGTGCTCTAAGCCTTAGGGCTTGGAGCACTCTATTCCTATGTCAAGAGATCTTTTCTTGAACCGAAGCAGAGTCCCCTTTACTCAGTTTCTGAATTACTTTCGAAAGTTTAAAGACGTGATGAAAAGGAATTGCAACTGTAAATGAAATTCTGAAGTAAACTAGCTGCAAAAAAGAAAATGCTTCAACTCATTAAACTTCGTAAGGGAAATAAACTTCATGAGATAAAAACACTTACAAAACAATCAATCAATAGCCTAAGTACTTTGCATGTGTCAACCAGTTTTGGTACTTCACCCACAATAATGACATTCTTTGCAAGTATAATATGGTAGTTTAATATAACTTCTTCCAGATCTTTTAGAGATGAACTTTTAATACCAAAAAAAGTTACTAGATTAATCGATCCATTCACTTGCAAAATAATGGGAAATAAGATGTAGGTAAGTGATTCACTTTTTGCTGCAACGAATGACTAAGCCAAGGTGCAAGCAACCACATGAACTAGTGCAGGAAAGAGTTCCTTGCATGATCCGCTTCAAAAATGAATTAAGAGATAAAACAAGAGTAAAGTAAATGCATGAAAGATATATTATAAAAAAAAGTAAACACAACTACGCTGCAAACCATGGATCCATTCCACACATAGGCTATAGAAGAGAATTTAATCTAGATCTTAAATATTAGTGATTAAACTATTACATCGCAGAGCTGCAAAGAAATAACAACACCATCTTTCCAAATAACGAAAGCAAGAGGGGTCAACGAACTGGGTTGGCCAGGCCCTGGCCAACTAGCTCGTTCCCCTTCTAAGGAACGAAAGAAATCATCACTTCAAATAATACATCAAAGATGAAATTAAACACTGCGTGTGCAAACCATAGCGATTCTCTTGTATTTACTTGATTCAGAAAATTACATTACAGAGCAGTCTAGCCCTGGAATGAGGCAATACCCAGATTACATAAACCAAAATAATAACCGATGTTTCGCTAGCTTCCTATCTATGATCTACATCATATATATCCTTCAGATCTAGGTCGTTTACACTAATTATAGATAATTCTTGTTCAGGCCTCTCGATCGAACAAACATAGAAAACTGAATTACAAACTTGGCCAATGGTTATAACACACACGAGCTTCACAAGGCTATAATCTATCTTTGGAGAAAAATCCCTGGATGCCACCACCTACTTCATTTCATTAGCACTTAGACTTGGAGTCGAAGATCGAGATTCATCCTCATGGAATATAGCTCTCGAAAATCTCGGATGGTGGCAGTGAAGGAATCTTCCTACAGTAGTCAACTCATACATTATTAACACTACGTTCCATGATTACTTCTAGGAAATCAATATGAGTTGCAAGAAATATGTAAATAACGTGAAATTCATATAAAAAGATTAATAAAGTGATGTAACAAATCTTAATATAAACTATGAGCATGTGAAGGAAAAGGGTAATCATCTTGTACTAGTGCAAGAAAGAAGGGTCTTCTATTAAGGTAAAACAGAGGTTGATATTGATGGAAATAGGGTTAAAAATAGGGAAATTTAAGATATTAACATCCTCCCATCCCTAAGTTGTTGTGTGTCCTCACACAATGTTTTACCTCTGCAAAAAAACCTTCAAAAAAATGAGTGGTCGCTCCTCAATTCTGCACTTCAATGTTTATTCATGTCTTTACTATCTTTGGCTTCCTGTCTCAGGATTTTTGAAGCTGCTTAGTCACCTTCTTTAGGCGTCTATAACATCTAGAAGGCAGGTATTTCCACACCCTTACCTACTGCTTCTTCTTTTTTACTTCTGCCAATAATTCTGCCTCACTCTGTTTCTTCCAAATTTTCTCTTTCATGCCCTGGTTTAACACTTCCCAATCATGGACCTATTGCTCCAAGTCCACTATTTTGTTGTTAAGGAAGAAAGTGGACGATGTTGTACTGGGATATTTGGGTGTGAATGCCTTTTCTGCCATGGACTCAACATCAAGGTCACTACTGTGAAAAAATTTCCTTAAGACATCGCCAAGGGTTTCTATGCTCGCGGTTTTGCTGTCACTAAGGGTTTGGATACCCTCACTAATTTTTGTGCTAGGGGTTTCAGTACCCTGTGCGCCTAATTCCTCCAGGATCTTAACAACTTATTCTCCCAGTTTCTCAGGGAATTCCACACCCTGTCCTTCCAAATCAGTAGGGTTTTTGATTCCCCATTCTTCTATGACCAAAGGGACTTCAATACCCTATCCTTCGAACACCACAGGGTCTTCAATGACCTGATGTTCGAAATTCGTAGGGCCTTTAGTACCCTAATCTTCACAATCTGTAGGGTCTTCAATGCCCTAGTCTTCAAAAACTGCAGGGTCTTCAATGCCCTCGTCCTCAAACTCATTTAGAGTCTCCACATCTAGTTCACTAAAATTGTGAGGAGGCTCTTCATTTTGTTCCTCTTTGTCCTCCTCTACTTGGAATTCGTCGGTGTTTGGTTTCGACATTGTTTTCCTACTCCTTAGCCTGCTAAAAAATGTTGACAACAACACATCATCTTCTGCATTCTCCTCCTCCTCCATAGTGTGTGCTACTGCGTCTGTGAGCACTAAGAGATTATGAACTATGGGGGAGACTTGGGGTGAGTCATTGATTACAATTGAAGAACTCGACTGGTTTTTCCCTTGGCCGAAAAATTTCCTCCTCGTCAAGGTCATAATTTTCCTTTTCTTTGCTACATGTGGAGTGTTTTCAATGGCCCTATTCTCTGCTTGAACTGGTGAGCCTTTACTTCACTATTTGGCAATAGACAATGTCTCTGCCTTTCTCTTTTTACTTGCACTTGTGCTAGCAAGTACTTCTGAACCCCTTGCTTAGAATTCTCCCAGAAATGCCTCCCATGCTAATCCCTTTTTCTCTAACATCTTTTTTACTAGCATCGTAATGAGTCCATGATGGCAGAGTTTGGTTGCAACCTGGCTTTCACTTATGCTCTGCACGTTTTTCTCCATCTTTTCAAAGCTCCTGAGTAAGAAGTGAGCGAAATTAATCATTTTCCTCGCCTCAAAATGTGACAGTAATCGAAGGTGGTATACAAATGCCAAGGTATAGCGTCCTTCACCTGTGACAAACTTCTGTAATATAAACAGTAAATCTCGCCATTTCCCGACCATGGTGGTTTGTGGCAGTTCATTTTTCCAATTGACCATGAACTGCTGCCAATGCTTCTTTGTCAACCGCTCTTTCTTAAACCAGTGCTCACCTGTAAGTGGTAAGTATGTGGCTTGCGAAATGAACTCTTCAGTGATTTTAAATTTTAAGGACCCTGTTAGGGTTCCAAGAAACTTTCCTAGGTTGTAGCTTGGAGATGCCTGGTAACATATAAATTCAACTATTATTGCAGGTTTAATGGAAGGAATGATGGTTTGGTTCAAGCCAGATAACCAATTCTACTTTGTTTCACTCCAGACATGCATGAACACCCTCAGACTACAAGGCTTTAGACCATCAATGCTCATAGTTTTAGATATTAGGTGAATATGGAGAATACTAACCACATTAGTAGATACACAATACCATGTGATGGTTGGTTGCAACTAGTAAAGAAACCTATAAATCTAATCTATTAATGCAAAGACAGGATGGCAGATCTCCTGCATTAGATAGAAAGAAACTTGAGTAACCTATTTAGTGATACACTCAACATTCTAACACAGATGAGATGACAGTTATCTAGTGCTAAACATCAAAAGATCAATTTCACAACATATCAAGCACAAATTTAGAACAAAAGAAAATTGACAGTGAGCAGTTAACAACGAAAGAAGCTTGTATTAGCTGAAGATGAAGATGAGATGCTGCAAGTGAAAAAGTGTCTATAGTCTCCAGAAGTTGAACCTTACATCAAATGCTAACCTTGATTACATCTTGCTTCTAGATATTTATAGATTTACATTGCAAGGGCACTTGCTTGTTTAGGCATGGATGGCTCATAATTGACCACCAGCTGCATTTAACTGCCTGATGGAGTCTTTGAACGTGTTTGCTTGCTTCAATGGGTGAATCTGATCCGTTCAGGTGCTATGTTTTCCTTTAGGTGGTTGGAGTGCTTGTACTGGTGGAGTCCATGACTGATAAATTCAATTACAGAGTCGTGTTGTGTCCTTTTCTCCCTTGGCCATGCTTTCTGTTAAATATGGTTGTTGGGGGTCTAACTGTCACTGATGATGGTGGATTTGGTCATTTCCTTCTTCGAGCAATAGAGTGGTCAAAGGATGTGGAATGCATGGGTAGGTGGATGATTTGGGTGAGCGAGAAGAATGACCGTCGCATCGAGAAATGAATGGTAGAGACGGCTCGACGGAGGCTATCAGCCGAGGTGAGAGCGGGGTGAGTTGGGGCCATTAGATCTTCAACGGACAAATCGAGCAGTCATCAGGCTAAAGATCTGCATGGACTTTTAACGGGCAGGGTGGATTGGATGGGTGGTAATGGTTTTCATCGCACTGCTTTCAGGCGTAAAGTGGTAAAAGCCTGGGGCGGAGCGATTCCATTCAATGATCGACATGTAGTAGCAAATGAGAGAGAAAAACTTCTCTCATCGTGTGCTATTGCTTGATTAATTTGCTGGGGCAATGAAAGCGAAGATTGTCAGATCTTAGCGGAGATGATTTGACGTGAAGAGTGGTAGAGTGGGTTACCTTTATCAGGTGCGACGAGAGCCGTTGGATCGGCGAGGTGATCAATGGTGGGGATACGACGCGAAGAGTTATGAACGCGTGAAGACATATGGTAGGGTTTTATGGTAGGTTTGGGGTTTTACGCTTGGGGTTGAGGCCAAAAGGGGTTTTTTCAGGTTTTGGAAGGCTTATTCAGGGAATGAGGAGGGTTTAGAGGTGGGTGAGGTGGAGGAGGAAAGAGAAAATGACCCATGAGGGGCCTCTTTGAAGACACCATCAAACAGACCAAGCTTTCCTTTGACATCAGAAAGTCAGCGCTGCTTAGCAGACTAACCCTAACTCAGCCTTCCTTGAACGTTCTTGCAAACTCTAGCACTACGCCCATGTCGAATCTGTCAAATTTTTGGAGAAATGGAGGAACCCAGATTCTTGCAAAAGCACAATATTTTTCTTGTATTCGGCGGTTTGTTCAATCTCCTGTAGCGACAATGGTTCACTCCTCACAGCTGCCATTTCAAACCTCTTCCACTTCACTGATCACACCCTCAAAAGAATTTCAGGGTAACTCCAACATTCACCGAGAATTCTATGCCAGAGGTTCCTCACCTTCCGTCTTTGTAGACCTGCTTACCCGGCTATGATGGAACAACCCCTTCCACTTCAAGTGTAGATTCCTGTCAGTTCATTATAGTGAATCATGATGATTGGATGCAGTGGTGGTATAGGCAGTGGTGATGCAACAACTAGAATGATCGGATCACAGGTAGGTTAATGATGGTCGGGTAGTGCGGAATGATTGCAAAGAGGGTGAGTGTAGGTTATCGGACAGAGTACCCTTCCACAATCAGCATCATAATTCAATCATATTATTTTCGACATTTATGAAGAAAAAATAGATTTCAGCCTTACACATCTTGCACTTTAAAGATTTGTCCTAAATTAGTAATTAATGAAACAAAGCATCAATTAAAATATGAAATGAGTTATCATATCAACACATGTA